>KZ807186.1:291529-302694 GCA_000696205.2 Oncopeltus fasciatus | reverse complement strand
TTAAGAGTCTGGAACGGAGGCTCCTACTCTACAGGCAGAGAGATAAGGGAGGCTATGAGAGCTTAGCGCGGCGAGGTGGGGGCCGGACAGGTCTTCCCCTGTCGACCCCAGTGCTAAGGATAACGGCTACAAAAATAGTTCGCTTTACTCACTGTTTAGATGTGATCCTCGCGACGATTCGAGCTGAAACTGCACTCACATGTTACTGACACTTCACTACAAATGTATGTAGAGTTTGAGATCTCAGTTCTTCCCTCAACTCGTATATTATAGTTGGAAAGACGGAGCGCTATATACAGGTGTATACTGATCACTGGCTACACCGCTACTTCATTTATATTTTTAGAGAAAAAAAAAGAGGGTTAGTGTATGAAGAGAGGATTGTCAAGAATTGGGTCTTGGTAGTTGAAGAATTAAAAACTAATTTGTAACCAAAAAATTAGTTATTAATTCTTCAACTATAAGACAGAATTCCTGATTATCCACTCTTCATAAAACTTGATGGTCAACAAATTTATCTCCAAAATAAAGAGGTAGTTTGTTACAACTTATCACCCTTCTTTGTTTTGTGATGAATTGTATTTTAGATTTAGCTGAAAGAATGTTTGGATAGTTCTCAAGACAGATTTTTTTCTATGTTGGCTCTATCCTACGTATTAGACACCAAACATTTTAGGTAATAAAGCCTATGATTTGATGTGTGTGTGTGTGTGTGTGTGTGTGTGTCAACCCTCAACTAGGCCACAATTTTCTGTTTTATTAATGAAATTATGCAAGCATATCAAATGAAAAACAGCAGCTATTAAATGAAATGGTTCAATTTGACTCAATAACATACTTGGCTTTTATGTTATTGAGTCAAATTAAACCATTAGGAATAGAGTATTACCTTGAATATCATGTATTAGTAAATGTAATTTTTAGTTTAAGAGTAATGAATTAAACTCTGATTTGTTTATTGATAAAATAATGTAGGAGTCGAGGGTTAATATCTGCTTAACTGTTGTAATACCTCTGAAACCCATCTGATACTTTCCCTTTCAGCAATCTACAGAAGTTTGAGGCAGATGATGTTCGCGATTTTACTGGCTCATTTAAGGAGTGAAATCTCATGATAATTGGAGCAGTTAAGGATAGCACCCTTCTTTTGCATTGGATAGATTGTCTTTCTTTTCCTATTTTCTCTTCAACTCACATGATGTAGATGAAGTTGCAGTGGGCTGTGTAAAACTTCTCAAATTTTACTCTGAAGAAATATCACCATCTCCCAATGCTTTGATTTTCAGCCTGTTGATGGCTCATATATAAGCATTCTATATTATCATATAGGATCTTTGCATGTTAGTTGCAAAATATTAAAATTTTTATGTTTCATTATAAAAAAATATATGTATAACTAAGAATCTTATAATTAAACGAACAAAAAGAGAAGTATGCTGTTATTCAAAATTCATTAAATTCACTTTTTTTTTTTAAATTTAATGTATAAAAATTTTCAGTCATAAATCTAGTTATGAAGATTATGGGATTCATTTACATTTTGACTGTCAAATTTATATCCATTTATTTTCCAGGTTGGTTTGAATATTGCTGCATTTTGCAAAGATTTTAATGAAAAAACAAAAGATATAAAGGAAGGAATTCCATTACCTACAAAAGTTTTTGTCAATCCTGATCGAAGTTACAATTTAGTAATTCACAAACCTCCCACAACATTTTTTCTTAAACAGGCTGCTGGAATCCAAAGGGGTGCTATGGAACCTGGTAAGCAAATTACAAAAATAATAAACATGTAACAATGTTAGGATTATGCTTTTCATTATGTAAAAAATTAGCTTTATCTTGAAACTTATTCTGGACCTCTCTTGACATTATAGCTATATTCCCAAGAATGACCTACTATTTTAGACTCATTCCTCCTAATACAATTTTTACTGCTAGGATTATGCACTTCATTCATTACCAAGAGTGTGACATTAACTAATAACTAGTAATCATTAAGAACTGAGGAATAACTTCTTAAGAGGTGAAGCATTTTATAAATGCTTTGAACAAAAAATTAATGAAGAAAATTAGAAGCTATTCTTGATTTCCTGTAAAGAGGAATTCTTTCCAAAGTCTTGGATTCATTTGATACTCCTTTCATTTAAGTCATTGACAACCATTAAACTGTTTAAAATTTTTTAGTTTTGAAATAATGTAAATTTTTGCCTCTTACTTTAGGATTACTATTTAAAAATTCTGTATCAAAACTAATCTAAATAAAATCTAGAGTTTGAGGAGGAACAAAAAAATCAACTTCTTTGTTCAATAAGTGATAAACTTACTTTAAACTGAGTGTTGCTTTTACATCCCTAACCTAAAATCTTCTTCATCAGTTTTTACTTCGGGCCTTAATTTTTGAACCATGATTGTTTTGAAATTTTTCAGTGAATTATATAAATTGAAAATACAACTAGCTCTGAATTGAGATACAACAAATGATTATAATTTTGGATAGAGTCTTGTCCGCAACCTCTTTATTAATTGTCTTGTAATTAACTTAAAATTTCAATAATTGTAAATCTTGGTTGGGGGCTTAATTGGGTTTGAAGGTGTTGAACCATGTTAATAATAATAATCCATATCCTCTTGCATCGGTTTCTCTCCCACTGATGTGCTATGTGTTTAGTAAAGATTCTAGTTCTACATTTTCTTCACTTTCTGAAACTAAAATATAAGTTTTAGTTAGTGTCATTTGTCAAAGTAGCTTATAAATTAGTGAAAAACTCAAACTTACCTACATTTTCTCTTGTTTTTTACAACCTGGCTATCACAGCTGTTCGTTTTTTTTTTTCCTCTTTTTTGTACTTGTTTTACAAATTTCTTATCAATACCTCCCATGCAACCAGTATGCTTTTTTTTTCCCTCTTGGAAGTAAAAACTGCTCGTCTTTTTCAATGATATTTTTAAGTGCATCCTGATGAGCTCCATCAAATAGGCTGCAAAGGATTGTCTTAAAAGCTTCTACACTTTGATTTTGAGCGTCGCTTGTAGATCTGGTAGCATTTTTTTTCTTTCGGTTTTCCCCTCTCATCATTCAGCTCAAGCTTGACAACATAATCTTTCATATGTCTGGTTGGTATTTAAATCTTCTCCCAAAAAAAGGGAACTTCCTGCAACCTCTTAATTCCTTTATTTGGATTTTGTTTCATTAAGTTTTGAAAATAATGCTAACTAAGTACTGTACAATCTGGAAAGCAGATGTAATTAAATATTGTAATATTTTAAGGACTTAGCATGAAAAGTCACTTCTGAGAATGTACCATGATCTGACCATATAAATGTTGAATACTATTAAATCTACGAGTTTTAGCTAGAAAGTTTAAGGCCATAAAATTTCCTATGAAATAACTCTCTCACACACACCCAGATATATATATATATATGGGNCATCCTGATGAGCTCCATCAAATATATATATATAGACACAAACACTAGTTGATTTATGTTACCCAAAACAACCTTTCTTTTCAGGAGATAGTTGATAAAATTAACAGTTTTCTTAAACTAATTCCAAATTATTATGCTGAATGCATAAAATGTCAAAAATATGTTTAGAGTGCAGAGGAATTGATACAAGAATTTGTACCCAAATTTAATAAATTTTTAATTTATTGCTAATTTCCTGAGTCATGGCTTTCTGAAGCGCTTTTTATGCAATTTATTGGTGGGATTAATTAATTAATTACTATGAGCTTTAAATGCTACTTATGAATGTTTTAGACTTGGATTTTAAGAAAGCACTTGCTCTGAGTCACTTTCAGTGTTAATAAAACAGCTTCGTCTCTTGCTAGCTTAGAGGCAACATTGTTAGTAGTTCAAAAGAGGAGGTTTATAAATGTTCTCAGAGCCAACCAAAATTAGCCTCAGATTAGCCAACTCAAACATGTCAGATAAACCGCTAACTCTACCAATGTCCTTTTAAGAAAGCTAGCCTAGGCCCTTACTCGTTACTTCCCTTAACTGTTGGCAGAGTTAGACAGACTCGAAACGGGGGTATTATTGACAAAGTAGATAAGTATGATTATGCTACACCTTTGGTGATTGTTCCCAAGAAAAGTGGAACTGAGCTTTTGTGCAGATTTTAATTAAGGATTACATTAAATCAACAAATTGTTATCGATTCTCTTGCAATGTCAAATGTGGAAGACTAATATAAAACTTATAAATAAAAAAAATTTCAAAAATAGATCTTGTCCAAGCCCTTATTCACATGTGGAAGTTCACCCATTTTAGAGACCTCTTAAATACTCTGAAAGAATTACATCTTTATTTTAGATTGTCGTTTGGCATAGCTAGCACTCCCATCTTGTAGCGAAGAATGATAGAAAATAAACCTGCAGGATAGAAAACATGATTATATTTTTCGACGGCATAGGAATCACTACTAAATGCAAGATGAATCTCTTCAGGTTGTAGAAAAAGTTTTTAATGTATTCCAGGAAAAGAACATTTGCCTAAATTTGGAAAAATCAGTTCTTTAAAAATTCCATTTTGTTTTGTGAATAACAATTAAGCTCGAAAGTAATACATTAGTATGAGGACAAAGTGAAAGCAATTTTTAATGCACCGTAGCTTTGGATTGTCTCTGAAGTTATGGGCTTGGTCAACTTCTATGGAAGATTTATTTCTAAATTTCGTATCCTAGCTTATCCACTGAATCAATTAACTAGGAAGGGAGTAAAATTCCAATAGTCCCAATTTAACGATAAATGTTTAAAGTCATGTAAGAATTAAAAGAGTTAGTCAGTTTGTTTTCCTCCTGACAGGGAGTTAGTATTATCGACTGATGCCATTCCCGAAGGTATTATCACATCGAATAGATGACGGATCAGAGAAGCTTTTGCGAAAAGACACTTATGCATCTAAACAAAATTACTCCCAAATAGATAATGGCCTTAAACAGGCTGCTGGAATCCAAAGGGGTGCTATGGAACCTGGTAAGCAAATTACAAAAATAATAAACATGTAACAATGTTAGGATTATGCTTTNAAAAGAGTTAGTCAGTTTGTTTTCCTCCTGACAGGGAGTTAGTATTATCGACTGATGCCATTCCCGAAGGTATTATCACATCGAATAGATGACGGATCAGAGAAGCTTTTGCGAAAAGACACTTATGCATCTAAACAAAATTACTCCCAAATAGATAATGAGGTTTATATTATAATTTTTGGGGTGAAAAAATTTTTCAAATAACTTTAGGGGTATCAGTCTCTTATGTCAATTTTCCATCCTGGTAAAGCAATACCAATCTTATATTATTTAAAAATACCAGTAGCTGAGAAAAACACTAAAATTTTCTTTTTATTTTTATTTTTTGGAAGTAACTTTTCTTCTGCTGTAATTGTATTTCAGTTATTCCACTACTTAATATTAATTTATTAATCTTAAGTAAAAACATAAGTCTTGACTAGATCAATTGCCAAGAATCAAATAAAAATTTTTGTGCCGTCCACCGAGATCCCTCTTTTCTTTTTTAAAAGTTGTTGAAAAACTGTAACTCTTCATTAAAAAAAGAATATTTTTATTTTGAATTTTTTTTTGTGTTTTATTTGATATAAGAAAGACCAAAATCATCAAAATTCTGTTATAAATTTATTTAAGTTTAATAATGTTAATTCAATAAAGTGCTAAATATATGGATTTGGATTGGATCTTAGTAATCAACCAACAAGTTGCTTTGAGTGAAGAAGGGTTTTCTCAAAGGCGTATTGCGCAACGGCTCCAGCGGTCACAATCCGTAAAGTCCAGGGTGCTTAATAGGCACCGTCGAACTGGAGGGCATCCTAGAAGAGTCGGACAAGGTTGTCCGAGGTCAACTTCCCACCGTGAAGAGAGATTTTTGCAACTGCATGCTCTTCGGGATCGCCGATCAACTGGTAACAGTCTGCGTGGTTTCCTCCAGAGGTTCAGGAATGTGCAAATTTCAGAGCGAACCGTGAGAAGACGACTCAACGATTATGGATTGACCTCCCATCCTTCAGCTACTGGACCTCTTCTCTCCAGGGAACACCGGGTTGAGCGCTTGAGGTTTGCTCGGGAGCAGCTAAACTGGACTCAGGAAGATTGGAGCCTCGTATTATTCAGCGATGAGTCAAGATTCTGTCTCCGATCTCCAGATGGACGGGAAAAGGTATGGCGAAGGCGGGGAGAGAGGTATGCTCCATGCACTTTTTCTCCAAGGGTTGCGTTTGGTGGTGGGTCAGTGATGGTGTGGGGGGGCATAAATTTAAACTCCCGTACAGAGTTGGTTCTTGTGAACCGTGGCTCTATAACTGCTGACAGGTACATTAGGGAGGTACTTGAGCCACATGTAATACCTTTCGCCAGAAATATCGCAGGTAACTTTATTTTTATGCACGATAATGCCCGACCTCACGTTGCTCGATCAGTGCAAAATTTCCTCAGACAAGAAGAAATTGACGTTATGGTTTGGCCACCCAGAAGTCCAGATATGAACCCAATAGAGCATGTATGGGACATGCTTGGAAGACGTGTCCGCGCCCGAGACCCACAAAATTTGGCAGATTTAAGGGAAATGTTAGTGGAAGAGTGGAACAACATCCCAGAACAACATGTAAGAGCCCTGGTCGCTGGAATGGGCAGGAGAATGGAAGCAATTATCAGAGCTAGAGGTGGGAATACCAATTATTGATCGTTTTCCTCGAATTCTTCCTTTTTATTCAGTTTTGTTATTTCATTTCATTTCAAAGATTTACTTTTTCATTTTGAGACTGTAGGACATTTTTATTTTTTGATTTGTTTTCCTATTAAAAATTTCTAGAAAAGAATTTTTTATTTTTTATTACCCTTATAATAAAGTGTGACTTCCAAAGAAAAAAGAATATTTTCAAAAATACCCTATACAGTTCAGTAATTTCAAAATATTGAAGTGATCCTTTAATTTTGTCCGGCAGTGTAATATGGGCTTGTGTACTATTGTATTAATGAACTTATTTCATATTTTATTAACTTGTATTTAATTAATTTTTAGGAAGAGAGGTCTGTGGAAAAATAACTTTGAAGCATTTATATGAAATTGCAAAAATAAAATCAGAGGATCCTGTTAATGAATGCTTTACTCTCGAAGAATTGTGTAAAAGGTTTGTGGGGATTGCTCACTCTGTCGGTATAGAGATAGTGAAAGACTTAGATTCTAAGGAATATCAAGAATTTTTAGAAACACGTAAAGTAATTGTAGAAGAGCAGAAAAAAGAACTTCAAGCGAAGAGGGAGGCTAAAATGTTAAGGACAAGTGGAGGAACTTCATAGCATGTTATTTGTTTTTTCTTAGGTTTCATTTTTATAATTACATCGTAGAATTTGTAAATAAAAGCTATATTTATTATTAATAGAAATATTTATTCAAAGTCTTCCTCATTTATTCCTTTGTCCACAGTTCATTCTTATCTTTAACAAACTATTTAAAATATTTTTACATATTTAGAAAGAATCCTATTTTGCATGGCAGGCTTATAGTGTGCCTGTTTAGCTTGACTGTCTCAAGTTTATATCATGGACTCTTACATCTGAAGGCTGGTTAAGAAACTATAAAAAATGGAGGAGAGTTCTTGCTAGACTCCATCCAGGTGGCAAATTACTGAACTAAATAAATAAATTTCTTGGCATGAGGTGCTGCCATCTGTAGGAGAAGATGTAAACCTTCTGCCCTAGTTCTATGAGGTGATATAGAGATAAGACTGCTTGTACTCTACTTAATCCTAGAGGAGTTAATAGAAGGTGATAATGACTAAGTACATATAATCACCTACCTCTACTTTTTAACTGTGGCTCTCAATAACGGAAATTGTAAACTTAAAATAAATATGTAAATAGCAAATAAATACATGGGTAGGAACCCTTCTTAATTTCATGTTACAAAGAAATATAACTGTTATTATAGAACACTAAGTGCAATTAAAACAACATAGAACTAATTAATAAACAAACCATTAAAAAAGTCACAGAACAATGCCATTTAATATACAAATACTTTGTTCACGTAGGCTTCGTCGGTCGTCAGATGTATTTACCATTTCATCTTCCGGGTTGGACCGAGTCAAATTGTTGTTATTTGCCGAGCTTTCGCACATCATGTGATGGCTTCTTCGGGGCTGAAAAGAGAATGAGAGTTGTAAAGAGAGATTTTTGTAAAATCTCTCATTCTCTTTTCAGCCCCGAAGAAGCCATCACTATGCACATCATTATGTGCGAAAGCTCGGCAAATAACAACAATTTGACTCGGTCCAACCCGGAAGATGAAATGGTAAATACAAATACTTTGTTTTACACTCCTCTGAAAAGTTTTGTGTGTACTAAACCAAAAATTAGGTTGATAACAGGTGGTGCAAAATTACACTATGTCATGGATATTCTCACAAAAAAAGTTGAGCACAACTAGCATTGGAATTGTCTTAACATGATCAGATTTAACTTATAAGGAAACCAAATTTCTGTAACTACAATTTAATCTTACCTTTATATTTATTTTTCTTAATGTTTCCTCCTTATATTTAATCTTTACTCCTCTAATCACCCAAACAAAGTTAATATGAAGTGTTTTCATATCACTGGGTGAAAAAGGGGTTAAGATGGTTAACCAATCAATAATAGTAACTCAACCTTAATTCCACAAATAACCTGGAAACCACTAACAAGGAATGAAGAAGTAAATAAAACCAGAATCAAAAGGAATGTATATTTTAAAAAGAACAGACAGTATAAAGATTAATATAACACATTTTCAAGCAGTTGGCAGTGTAACTACTTAAAAATAAATATAATATGAATGAATTATTAAAAATAAAATCACATTATTTCGAGAGTAAGAGTTGTAATGGTAGATTTAAGACCATCATAATATTTATAAACATTATATAAAATATTTAAAATAACAGACAAAGTAGTAATAATGTTTTTATTAAGATCTAAGTCTTGGCTATTTATTTATTCATTTTTAGTGTAGTCATAAAACACACAAATTATAATATTGCCAGGTATTCATGAATAGCTGGGAACAGAATAAATTTGAACGAAGCAAAACCTATATTAAATAAAACAACATAAAAGTATTTTTTCACTAAGATGAAACATCATTGTGGCTCATATGTAAATGAAAACTTTGGCCAATTTTAAAAGCTGTAAGTGAATGAAATAATACAATGAATGACAGATTTAAAACTTTCTTTCTTTCATTAACAGCTTTTAAAAATTCAAATATAATTTTAAATAAATACAACAATTTAAACATTGATAACCCTTTGTTACGTAAATGTTTTTTCAAATACTTGAACAGGAAAAGCCTGTCGGTAAAACTGATCTCGGTTTTTGACTCAGATTATTAATTAATACGTCATAAAAACAACAACAATTAAAATCTGTTTATATAAGGTAACCTGAGACAGAAACAGGCAATACACTTAAAAATTAATGCACAATCACACGAATAATGACATTTTAGTATTAATTACCTATCAAAAAATAACTTTTAAAAAATGTATAATTAAGGTTTATAGTATTTTAGTTTTAAAAAATAAATAAAATAAAAAGGATCAGTTTAGTCACAACAATGTCGCACATTATCTTGTACATTCAAACTTTGTTCTGTAGCCGCTTTCTCGTTAATTTCAGATAATCGTTTTTCAACCACTGATAATAATTCATATTATAGGCTCATAAAACTGGTTAAAAATTATTAGAAGGCAGAATAATTCTGAAAACAGTAATTGCTTTCTTCTGTAATAGAAGACTTTAAAAAAAGATTATTTGGGTTTGAGGAACTAGTTCTATAGAGGTGAGAGATAACTGTCAACTACCTCCCCTCCCTGCTATCCAACTAGATAAACCCTCTGAAAACCACTAAGTAGAAAACTGAATAAACAGAGGGAGTATACAGAAATCTCAAAAATAGTAAAAATGTTGCTATTTCTAAAATTTTTGAAGCAGCTGAAGACTGTCATAAAATAAAATAAGAAGTGATAAAAAAAAAAAAACTTTTAGTTTATTGACTAAGAAAAAATTATTTCAAAATAAAAATATCCCTCTTAAAATTGAGGGAAATGTGTTTGAAACATTTTATATTTAGTATAACAACAGTTTTAAACTTTCGATCACAAAGGGTAATCAAAATTAATATGATGAAATTGATTCACTCAATTGACAAATTACACAAAAATAAATATTAGGAACTGACAAACAACAAAAGTTGAATGTTATGAGCAATCTGCCAGCATTGTTTTATTTTTACCTTAGAGAAAAATACGTTTTAGGCCAGAAAATAAAATAAATATCTATACTCATCTACTCCATTATTCTAATAAACATGACAATAGCTCTTCATATGTATGTATTTCATTAAAAATATAGGTTATTATAACATAGTCACTTGACAATATTTATATTGTATATAAATGAAAATATAGTATGAATACTACACATATCATAATCAATTATATACTAGTCTTACAGTTAAATTTAATTATAAATATATATGATGTTTTTATATATGCATAGAGAGACAAAAGAACTAAAATATACTTATACTCCTCTAAATATTTTCAGAAAAGTTAAATGTATTTTACAAAGTATCATATTTTTCTTATAAACATTTTTTTGTTTACTTTTTGTTAATTTTTTTTTTTTGGTCAAATTGTTAAAAAGAATTTTGGTATAGACCAATAGGTCATAAGAGAAATAAGTCTCTGGATGAGCAATGAAATTGACATCGTTGTTTGTCAAATATTTACATGTCCTCCAAAAGTTCATAATTAATTTGTTTTATTCTTATGTCACTTTCATGATTTAGTTTGTTACAATTGATTATATCACCATTGAGATTTGTTAAATTGTGCGCTGATCTTGTTTTATGGTGATAAATTGAACTTCAAAGGGAGGGTAGGTCCAGTTTAAGTTGTAAAGGAATTCATTCTTAAGTAATTATCTAAAAATTTTAACTAACTTTTACAAAATATTTAGTTTATATATATATATAAGCAGCATTACCAACAACACATTTACAAAACTGTCTTTATCTGATGAATTGCAAATATAAATAAATTAAGAAACTTCTCAGTGTTTTTAAAATTATTTTGAACAAGTTAAATAGTATTTATATTAAAATACT
>KZ807186.1:263580-274426 GCA_000696205.2 Oncopeltus fasciatus | reverse complement strand
CAAAGTCAGATACCCAATGACATATATATTATAAAATGACCGATCAAAAAGATAACAACAATAAATTTTTACAAAAAAAAACAACATGAAGATTACACATTGAATTGTCATCTGTAATTGTGGCAATGTAAGGGCACTGTTGCACTCGTATGTATACTTTTAAACATCTTACAAAGAAATGTAAGTAAAGAATTTTAGAAATAAACAATATAGATTTAGTTTGTAATTTTTCTGAGGAATTACAACTTAAAAAATACAGTGGAATAATATAAGAATAAAGAAAAAAAAAAAAAGTCCAAATCGATTGATTTTTATATCGCATTACATTCCCATAATTAGAGCAGTGGCAGGCAGGTTTATATCTGGAGATGAAAAATAATTTCAAGAAAAGTTTAAATGCTGTTTTTAATTACATGAATTTTAAAAATTGTATTATATTTGTTTTTGAATTTTACCTTTTGTACCTTTTATAATTTTCTTTACAAAATTTATTCAGAGTAACAAGCAATCAAAAGAAATTAATAAAATAACTTTCTCCAGAAGGAGATAAGAGATATTATTGAATAAGGCCCCAAGTAGAATAAAAAAAAAAAACCTCTCAAATATAAAATAAATTTCAGTCATGTAATTAAAGTAGTAAGAAAAACTTATATCAATGAGTTTAGAGCTATTACATTTTTAAATACTGACATTGAAAATATTGAAGCAAACATAATTCGCATTAATAAAACCTCGCACTTAGCCAATTAAGTAAATAATTAATTTCTTTATTCATTACTTATTTTCTAAATAATTGTAATTTTATTAGAAAGAAGGTAACAAATTTGGCAGTATGAGGTAGTCTAAGTATATCTTCTGTAGGAATAACATTTCTATGGTAATGGTAACTGAAAAGGTGCGTTTCCTTTTCAGTCTCCTCACTTATGGCAAAACTAAGGTTATTATTGGAAGTGTAAACAGTAGACCAGGTACAGAAAATTATAAGTATTAGGAAATTAATTAAGAAATTGATATATTTTTAATATGGCTGGGGAAAAGACTAGAATGATCATATAAACATTTAAACTCACTACATGAACGACAAGTATTTACAGGAGTAATATTTAAAAATGCTTATCTGCAATGAAAGGGCATCACATGTTACAACAGCTTAATAAACAGTTGGCTATTTCCAGCCCTCAAATACTCTTCATTTTTTCTGGCTTCTGATTTTAGACTTTTTGCAGGAAATATAATTCAAGACCAGTTTCATGAAATAATAAACCTACACAATAGGTAAGGAAAATAAAACACCACAGGGAATTATCTCCTAAAATCTTCTAAGAAAATAGCTAAGTCCTAAGTCTAAAGAAACATCTGGCTTTATAAAATGGGAGGGAGCAGGCAGAGAATTTCAGGGACATAAAGAAGTGTTGTAACTATAATCAAGGAGAATGGGTAAACAATCTTGGTTAGAAAAACAGTACAAGGGAGGCTTAAAAGAATAAAGACAAAGTGAAGATATATTAAATGAATAAAAAAAAATTAATTAATTCATAATGCATTACAAAAATATAATAATAAATGTAGAAGAAAAAAAAATCAAATGGTTAAGGGTACATTGTATAATGAACAGAATCCTGCAATCAGAATTATGGAAAACAACAGGACAATACATAGATAAAGGTTGATGTTCAATATATTACTCATTAAAATAATTTTTTCAAAATATAATTCGAATCAAGTAGAAACATCATATAAAATATCTTAGATCTTAATTAGCTATGGGAAAGTGAAACAATAAAAACAAATAGGTATTGGTTCATCCTTAGTACTCCAAACATAGTCTTGGAGCATTCATTATTTGAAATGAATAGTACAAGGTTATGGATGAACCCCAGAGAAGAGAATTTAAAATTTCCAAAAGTTTATAACAATTATAATTTTTATGAATATTATAAGCAACTATTAATCAAGTTATTACCCTACAGATGGAGGTTCATTTAAAACATAACATTTGAGTATAATGATTTTGTTCTATTTAGAGGGCTAAATATTTTCTTTAGTCATAAGAAAATTAAATAGACATTATTAATTTATTAATAACCTTAAAATTAGGTTTTTGTTCCTGATAAAAATATAAAAAAAGTTTTGCAGGATGTGCTTAAACTAGCAGAAGCAGATTTTTAGTAACTAAAAGTCTAATTAAAAAATCAAATAGTAGTTAAATACCACCCACACTAATATCTTGATTTCACTTATCTTCAAAATAGGTATTTTAAATAATTTTTCAATATGACAATAACCATCTCAACTTGAATTTATTTGTTATTTAATCAAAATAGCAAGAAAAAAAGGTAACTTTACTGATACTACACAAAAATCAATAAAAAATTTAGAGTTTCAAGTAATATTCTCCTCCTACAACCAACTGATTGACCTTTTCCTAATCAGCAACTATTATTTTGAATAATCATCATCATTTAGTATAAAAAATTGAGTAGATTAATAATAAAAATTGTGATATGAAAAATAAGTTTCCATTAATTCCATAAAGTTATGGAACAGGGATAATTCCCATTTTATGTCTATTGACTTTAGATTGTTACTAGAAAATATTTCAATTTAATTATTTTGAATTAAGCTGCATTATATTTAAATGAAAACTCTACCAACTCTAGCATTAACAAGTTTCGAAAGGCCTTGGGGCTTCACATTGGAGGAAGAGCAGAGTGCATCTCTTTCCCTACCCCACCCCTCTCATGATCATCAACCTTCCCTAAGCAATAAATTCTACTTCTTATATTACTCATTTTCATAATAGGATCAGTAGATCAGTGAAAGAGCTTTGAAGCTGTCAGTCTGGCCAATTAATTAATATTCCAAGATGTGAGCTACCTCCACTGGACCTAAGTTGAATTAGTCAAGAGCTAAACCTTCTGACATGAGTACTGTAACCAACCTTAAAAAAAAAAAAAAAAAAAAATCTGCAATATGAAGTAATCCATGCAAATTTAAATAAGAGCTCACTATGGTCTACCAGAATATGAGTATGGTGTTATAGTCTACAGAGAAATTCTAACTGTTGTTTCCAAATAAGCAGGATAAAGGGATGTTCACGTAGGCTTCGTCGGTCGTCAGATGTATTTACCATTTCATCTTCCGGGTTGGACCGAGTCAAATTGTTGTTATTCAGCCCTGAAGAAGCCATCACATGATGTGGGAAAGCTCGGCAAATAACAACAATTTGACTCGGTCCAACCCGGAAGATGAAATGGTAAATACAGGATAATGGGATGTTTCTGTATTTATAAATATGTTTTTCAGAACTGTAAAAACAAAGTTTTGGGGATAAGTTAAAGGATATGTTGCAGATGTAAAGAATTGGGTTATCTACAGGACTGCTAAGCCCCTATCCCTAATTTCTTTCAGTATCCTGAATTAAAAATGGTTTTGGGAAACACCATATACTGATTTTAGGGCTCGAAGCATGTCAACTTTACCCTGGAAAGATTTAATAAAATCCCATCTAGAATTGAAGGTGGTCTTTGTACTAATAAATAATGAGTATCATGAGAAATACTTGCTTAAGTGTTAGTTAATAGTAGCTTTAAAAATCATAAAAATAATAATAGTAAAAGATTAGAGAAACTCAAACTTTTAAATATATTTTTATATTTGAAATAATAATTTATCTCAAATACTAATTGACCAAAATAGCTCAAAGTGATTGCATTTTTTCATGGGTTTTGTTTTAATACATAGCATGCAATATCTTACTTTTTTTTAAACTTTATTTTCAACTACCTATAAGTAGAGTCATGGAAGGTTTGGCTATCATTGGTTAGCCAACCTATACTAAATACCCACGGCATTGGAAGTTTTATTATTATTTATTATAGTTGGAAGTTTATTTCTCAATAAAAGTCTGACTCAAATAGGCAGTGGCTGTCGTGTGAGAGTCACAGATCCTCTCAGCTAAGCCAACGCCCCTTAACCTTATGTAAGGCTTACTTAAAAAATTACACAGAAGATAAATATTTTCTAAAGGGGTAGAGATTTTGTATTAGGTTTAAGATCTAATATTTAGTTTCTTAACCAGCCAAACAAACTACTTTATAATACAACATTCAATTGATAAAGGAAAATTTGGAAATTACACTGATATCCAATACTTCCATTTTTAAATTCTATATATTTTAAGAACTTCTAAAATTGCTCTTGTAAACAAACAGAGAATTATATTTCCTGATCCCCAAATAGATCAGTGCCAATATCAGCAATTACATTTGTGTGGCATTTATGATTAGTTTTTTGAAGTGTTAATACATGAAATTGCGTTTATTTAAATTAAAATTTTGGTAAATTGCTTCTTAATTTAATATCAGAGTACTTTAAATTTTAAAAGGTTCCATATTGGTGATCAAAAATAATTTTAATATTTTCTACATAGGTAAATACAACTAGCAAATTTTAATATTTAAAGCTAAACAGAGCCCGATTTGAAACTCTATTAATTAGTAGCTATCAGTCAGAGCCATAGGGACCAGGGGGCACTCATGATGATATGGTAAACTGCACTAATTCCTTTCATGGCCTGAGTTTATGTTTAAAATCAGAATGGGATCTAGTGAATAATTTTTGAGATTTCATTATCAACTTCTTGGCCCCACTGTACATTTTCTAAAGTTATCAAAACTTCAATACTAGTAAAATAAATCTTGACAGTTAACAGAAATCCTTTAAGTATTTTTGAGAAACCCTAGGGATGAAAAATTAACAAATATACAATGGGACAAACAACTAACAGAATTGAATGACTTTCAATTCTTTTAACCTACATGATCTGATATACCCAAAAACATTTTTATATTGAAAATAAAATTAGCATAATTAAGTTTTACCTTTTACCTCTTCATTCATTAAGGAATTAAAAAACAATTTAACTCTGATATTTTGTAAACAAAGAAAATTATTGCAGGATATAATGAAACTAATAAGAAAAATATTTCAATGGGTGAAAAGATAGTTTGATTGCAATACCATTGTTTGACCTAATGGTGTATATATGTAACATTTATGTGTAATAAGGAGCCTATTTAATTATTATGACTTTTATAAAACAGAAAAACTTTAACTTTCTAATAAAAATTTATTAATACAATTAAACTTTTAAAACTCTAAGCAAAATTACTTGATTAGACAAGAATGCTTGATTCTATAACATTTTTTACATGACTTTATTGAAAATTAAATTTTTTATTATTTTAAATAATTTTTTAAACTATGTACATACATAAAATGTGTATATGTGTGTTCTTGAAAATTCAACTACTGAGTATAACTTGTGACTAATCATTACTGACATCTGTTCACCAAATCAATGTTTAATTATAAAAGGTATTTCTTTTTTAAATTTATTTATATAAGTACCATTGCAATAAATTTATCATTAGCTTAAAGTAAAAAAAAAATCAAAGTTGGACGAATATCCAATAGTTTCATATGAAATGTTGAAGAAATTTATGCTAGTTTTAACTTAAAAAAAACTATAAAAATGCAATGGATTTATAATGCTTTAATAAGGAACCATTATTATACCATATATGAAAATCTGATAGACCAAAGTCTTAACTGTCGGTGTAATTGGTATGGAATGACCATAAAATTAAAAAGATAGAAAAAAAGTAATCTTAACAATGAAAATATATATCTGAAATCAACGGGGTCTAGATTGTTTTAGTACATAACCAAAATATAAAATTATTCTTAATGTATTACCATATCTAAAAAATCCAAACTATTCTTAAAAATTTATTAACAAAGAAAATTTATTGTAAAGAATCTATTGAAAACCTGAGGACCGGTGGATCAAGTCTGCCCGCCTTTTTAAAAAATAAATGTAATTCATAATAATTCAAGAATATATAATTATTATTCAGTCTCTATTTACATAAAGGAGACAACTTATAAAAAACCAAGAAAAAACAACAGTTAGTATGAATAGACAATTTAATAACATTCCCTTTCATTACTGATATTTCAGATCAAAAATATAAAATAGAATGTTAGGCACTATGAGAAGTTATTCTACTTTTGTAAAGAAGAACTAATTGTTTATGGTTAGGTGAGCTAATTTAGGCTCAATTGTTTGCATAGAAAACATAAATTAAATGGAAGGAATTTTTTTTTTTTACATAATGATTTACGATATAAGCAACATAAATAATAAGGTAGTTAATCTTTCTTCAATGTTTTTCTCAAATAACTCATATAATGCTCTCATTAAAAATATATGTTACATATTTCTTGAGCCATATTTTAAATGTATCAATTAGTATTAGAAATGCCATTAAAATTTTCAGACAACTAAAAAAATGTGAAATACAAAAATAACTTAAACCATTGATATTTAAATATTAGTGAAAACCAAATTGAGCAAATAAGTATTTTGTTGCTGTTTTTATAATTAAAGAAAACATACAGGCTACTGGCTGAAATGTCATGATTCCCATAGATAAAACATTGTTAATAAGATTCTTAAAAACATAATAAACATTGAGATAAATTAATATTTAGTGTAAGAATTAAGTAACAATCTTCATAAGATTAAAAAAAAATGTTTAAAGAAATTTATTTTTTTGGTATTTTGTTTCTTCTCAGCTTGATAACAAGATAAGAAGAAGCAAATAATATCAGCAGTTTTTTTATTATTAATAAAATCATTATCTGCAAGGATCTCCTAGTAATAACAGATCCATCAAAATATTGTTAATCATTGAAGTAAACCCCCCTCCCTCAATTAAAAAAAAAAAAGTAAAGATTTCTGATCAGTCAACCATAATGTAAATGTAACCAATTAACACCTCACACACTATAAAAAAACTATAATTTAAATACTTGAAATACTGTAAAAATTCCATAATTTTAAGAGAAAAGGGTTTCTTGATTTTTCCTAATTTTTGAAGCTTCTATTTATTGTTAATGACTCTTGACACTTACACAGTAATCTAATAAATCTGAAAAAGCTTCAAGTCTTTTTCCCCAGCAATCTATTCTAACATTTTATGGCACCATTTGAATAAACACATCAATCAATGTAATCAATTACAGTAATTGATGAAACTAAAATACAAATTAACAGCCAAAAGAGCCTTTAACAGAATCAGATTAATACATCAAAATTTTGAAGTTAACAAAATAATTTATTTCAATTAAGATTTCTGCTTGAAAGTAACATTATTGTTACATTCCTTTTAAATGAAATATTATAACTATAAAGTCAGTCTTAATCTCACAAGCTAAACAAAATAAAATAAACAATTTATGTTAAATTAATACTCTCCAAATATTTTAAAATTTAAACAATAAGAGCATAAATTAAAAAGAAATTGAGCTATAACTTTAGTTTATCTTTCCAGACTTACAAGCCCTAAAACATAAGAGTAAGAATACATTTTTTGAATAAGACATAATAATAATTTTTTATATAAAATTTAACAGAATATGACATAAAATACTACTTCTAAATGAATACTAGAAAAGTATTAAATTAACATTTTCATTTATAAATATTAATTTGGTTGTGGTTTATTATCCCACATAAATTTTAAACAATTAATGAGAGGGAATAGAATAAAAAAATAGTGTGGTGGGAATTTAATAAGTTATCTAGCTCGTCCCGGTGGTGTAATGGAAACATTCCGGCCTGGCAAGCAGGAGATCCAGGTTCGAGTCCTGGCTGGGAGAGATAGATTTTTTTATTCTATTCCCTCTCATTAATTGTTTAACATTTTAATTTTTTCTCTGTTTAAGAGCTCTAATTTGAAATGTAATAAAGCGGAAATAACTTTAATACATTTTAATATTTCATGAATGAGATCAAGTACTGCTCATAGGGAAACTGAGAATAAGGTTTATATCCATTAAATTAATCCTCATTAAATGTTTTCTTTTATAATTTTTAGGAATTAGTAAGAAACTAAGAGACTTAAAAGCTACTAAAAGCTATCTTCGATTACAAGCATTTGAAATATTCAAATAAATACTAATTTTCCACTACAAAGTAAAAAATAAAATAAATTACACACACACGTGTGTGCACACAGGCACACACACACAAGCGCGCGTACACAGGCACACACACACACGCGTGCGCGCACACAGGCACACACACATAAATTTTCAACATGGCTTAAAGTAATTGAAAAACTTATTGAACTTTTCAATTTAAAAGGAAATTCAGACTTATAAAAGCATTACATTATATAATCAATAGGTTATTTTGAATTTAAGAAAGAAAATATATGTAATACAATCCCAAGGAAAAAAAAATATAATTGCTTCTGGCAAACAAATAAGAGTATTGCAAGTTTTAAGGATCAAAAGATTGCCAATAATATTGATAATAAATTGAATAAGAGAGAATTGAGATATAAAAGAGATCATTCAAGAAAAACAACCATGCTGACATAGAGTACACCTGAAGATACAAACTATATTGTGCAGTTGGTAATCATTCAGAACTAGAATCAGGATGCACCCAGAAAAAAAAAGTTAATCATAAATATTAATTTTGTTGTGGTGTATTATCCCACATAAATTTTAAATAATTAATGTGAGGGAATAGAATAGCATTCGTGCCCGGAAAGCAGGAGATTCAGGTTCGAGCCCTGGCTGGGACAGATAGATTTTTATTCTATTCCCTCACATTAATTGTTTAAAATTTTTCTTATTTCACAAGTCATAAATTAGTAAAAAAAATTGAGCTCAGGAGAAATATAAAAATTTAAGTCAATAAAGGATTTATATGACCTCTATAAATAAATTATGTTATTTAATTAAAAATCTTACTTTAATGTATTAGAATTAGAGATCTTAATAATTTGATAAGAATTGTTTGAATAATTTCAAAACAAAGTTCTACTTCAGAGATCTTCCCATATATATATATATATATATATATATATATATTATAAAACTACATTCTAAGCCTACTTTGTAGTATTAATTTTTTTCATGGTGCTAAAATAAAGAAGACTTAAAATTTTCTTATTCCTTTATATCCTCTTTTTGTTTTGTTGAGTTTGCTTTTAAAAAAAATAAAACCAAATAAGGTTTAATTGTTTCTAACATGAATTGTATGGTTTCATGATCTGTTTTTAATAAAACTGCTAAAAATAATATTGAACAATCCTATCATTATGAACAACGAACGGAAATATTGTGTACAAGAAATCCAAGGAAGCCAGAAAAAAAATCATACTACCTCAACAGGAACGCGAGTCTCCTGCTGTCCGGGCAAGTATGCTGACCACTGTGCCACCGAGGCAGGTTAGATGATCTCTCCAACTCCCCGCACTTTACTCCGAGTCTAAAGCCCTATGTAAGACGAATATATCGCCTTATACTCGAATTGTCGACTCTCGTTTTTTTCGGATTTGAGATATTATCTAGCCTGCCTCGGTAGTGCCGTGGTCAGCATACTTGTTCGGAAAGCAGGAGACCCTGGTTCGAGTAACGGGTGAGGTAGTAAGATTTTTTTTATGACTCTCTTGCATTTCTTGTATGAAATTTAACATGGGATTACATACTACAACTAATATCATTTTTTAACAAAGGAACTATTGTGTGTTTCACCGCAAAGAAAATATACATAAATATTAATTTGCTTAATTAAAATTATCTTTACCAATAAATCATGAACTTTTACTCTAGTCACGTGGATAAACAGGTGACATAAGAGTCTCAAAATGGCCGAGAAATTGGTAGATTGACAAGCTTTTAGTCAAGGCCGGCTCATACAACATCCCCCTACAAACACACTTTGCCGTAAACGGGGACCGTGCGGCGCTTATCACAAAATAAGGGGTATGTCACAAATATTTACTCCATTCCTAGTTCCTTTTACAAAGCCTAAGAAAAATTCCATATACTATAAAATGATCAAAACTTAAAATACTAATAAAGAGTCCGAGACCTACTTGTACTTTTAAGTAAGCCATGATTCTCAAAAATAAGAATGTGACTACAAAGCGAATTATGTAGTCACATATGCTTCCACGGTGATATGAACAAAAAACTTATATTTTTAAGTCTTGTCATTAATCTATTCCCGATTTTCCAAATATGATGTCACAGTATGAGCGAAAACTAAGCATGATTCAATCTAGACACACCCTTCAACCAGGAGATAAAACTTCAACTAAAGAAAAATTGATTAAATGAAGTTGACCCTATCGGAACTTCTGGCTGGACATAAAGCCCCTGTCACAGGTGAATTGCTGAATTCTTATTGGCATCTTAGGAGAATAAATCATAAAGATCACTTGTAACATTTTCCTTGTCACTCTCGGTCATTTGTAACCTCGTCCATCAATGGACGCCTAGTCACTCATACCCCTAATAATTCCAACATATAGTCAGAGGGACCGCGGAGGAAACTTAAATTTTAAAACAATTAATGAAAGGTAATAGAATAAAAAAATGTATCTGTCCCAGCCAGGACTCGACAGATTAAATTAATAAGTTATCTAGCTCGTCCCGGTGGTGCAATGGATAGCATACCGGCCCGGCAAGAAGGAGATCTAGGTTCAAGCCCTGGCTGAGACAGATTGATTTTTTTTTTCTATTCCCTCTCATTAATTGTTTAAAATTTACGTTGGATAATAAACCACAACCAAATAAATATTTATAAAGAAAAATTAAAAAAGTAAATGACGAGAGTCGACAAATAGCTTGGCAATGTCAGCTCCTTCGTGTAAAAGACGAAGTTTTCGCCTTTCTCGTGGGTTAGGCTCTTGCTAGTGTAGAGGGAATTGAATGAGATATCTAGCTCGTCCTGGTAGTGCAATGGTTAAGCACGCCG
>KZ807186.1:244822-259014 GCA_000696205.2 Oncopeltus fasciatus | reverse complement strand
AATTTATTGTTAAATAAATATTTTATTTAAAAATAAATATTTAACTGTAGACACTTCATCCTCAGCAGTTAGCTCTCGCTTCTACTTAGAAGAGCCTCAGAACACAAAGGACAACTCAGTTTTCTTAATTACCAAATTATTCTTTATCTATTCGTAACTCAAATCTTGATTTCTCATAATAATAACTAGTTACATGACATTGATTACTGATTTTGCTATCCCAAATCATATGGGTGAGCAAAATTTGATAAGATCAGAAGTAGAATTTATAGCAGTTTCATGAGATCCCTGTCTCCTCTTATTATACATTCATAATATAATATAAGTATCATCTCATTTTTGACTCACAACTGTCTTTTTTTTTCTTGTGCTATCTAGGTTCTTTATCCCTCAACCATTTCATTTGGTTAGGAAATAGACCAAACACACAGTTTAAAACTTGTATTCATATGAAGAACACATAGAAAAATATAGGTTATATATAGAGACCTAGTAAATATCAAAGCAGTACCATGTCCTACAATAAGTTTTCACATCCTTGGATCAGGGCTGCAGAAAATCAAGAATAGATGTGGACTACTAATATCACCAATCTTCTTAACAAATCAACTGCAGATGGCTACCCTTTTAGCAATCATGATTGTCCATTGTAGCAGGGAGAATCAAACCGATTATTTAATATAATATGAATTATTGGTCATGTAGGACTATAATGAAAGGCTCATGATAAATACAGAGCCCTGGGTATAGCGAATTAAGTATCCAACTATGAAAGTTTAATGTTGGTATAATTAACAAATTATAAACACAAATTTGCTTATTAATAAACATTTGAAATAGTAGATAAAATTAGTTGACCACGTGATATAGCTTAGAGATTTTGTTGGGGCTTGGTTTTTAGATATGAAAAAATAAAAAATATTTTTAAGATGTCTTGAAAAATCAGGAATATTTATTTCTAATATTAACAGTTTGGGTTACAGTGCAATACATTTTTATAGATAGTGATATTATATACACAATAGCATACTCAACTTCCTGGATAATATACTATACAATATTAATAGTGATTGATGGAGTATCCATCAGTCATCACTAGCCTTAAAGATGGATTATTTTGCAGGCTAAATTTGGCATAACAAAATAAATATTCCTGACAAGAACTTTATTTTCTCCACTGACGACCAAGACCTGACAAAATATCTCTATGACTTATTATTAAAATAGATTAATAATAGATATGAAGCTCCCTCAATTTATACTCTTGTGATCTCTTAACAGTTAAACATAATATATAATATAAAGATTAGAAAAAAATCAAATTTACTTTTAGCCTGAAAGAAAATTATTTATTATATTACGATGAAAACCACATGAAGTCAAAATTAAACTAGACATTCCCTTACCTATAGATCATTCCGGTGAAATTGATTTGCTTTTTAAATTCCTCTTTCGATTTATGAAAAGTAGTGTCCTCCATATCAGCAGTCAGAATTAACCGCTTACCACCTTCATAACACTCACAGAGATTTTCTTCTCTTTTAATATTTTGTGGAGGAGTACTCTGAGGTGTGGGTGTTGGCTGCCTTCCATTACTCCTGAAAAAAATAGATGTTTTAATATTATCAAAATTAATCAAGTAAAAAAATTGAAATTCATTTATTCACATTAATAAAAATTATTTTTTGATGTTGCACCCACATGCATTTAATAATTTTTATGTTAAACCTAAACAAGGTAAATAAATCTGAAAAGCTTTGTAAAATTAAGAAGCATTCAGGCACAATTAATTTAGGCAATTAAATGGCTGCTTGATCTGAGTTATAGTCGAGTTAATATTTTATTAAGAGGTAGTTTGTCAGAGAGGCTGGTTTTTAGAGAGGAATATATCAAGTTTCTTTAACCTATTTACTAGGTAGGTTCTTGGAGGCAAATGATAAAAGTGATGAGGGTGAAAAATCAGGATAGTTTGCCAATCAACTTTACCATAAGTTGTGACTAAACAGAAGTTCATTTCAAATGTGAAATTTAAACCTTAACTGATCTATAGCTAAGAAAAATTAGTTTCCTTCTCTGCTTTATTAGATTGATAGATTAATATTTTTATGAAAACATGTTATTATTTTGAAAATATCAAATATTAAATATAAACCTTGATTTTATACAAGAAATACAAGGGAGTTAGAATAAAAAAATCTTGCTAACTCAGCCGGGACTCGAACCTGGGTCTCCTGCTATCCGGGCAAGTATGCTGGCTATTAGGGCAAGCATGCTAGTATGCTACCACCGAGGCAAGCTAGATACTCTTTTCTAGCCCCCACACTTTACTCCGAGTCTAAGCCCCCAAGTAAGATGAATATAAGGAGCTAACATTGTCGGCTATTTGTTAGATTCTCTTTTTTTTCTATATTTCTTTTTTAACTAATGATTTTCGTTGTGGTATTTAATTCCATGTTAAATTTTATATAAGAATGCAAGGGAGTTAGAATAAAAAATCTTGCTAGCTCAGCCAGGACTCGAACCCAGGTTTTTTTATTCTATCTCTCTTACATTTCTTGTATAAAATTTAATGTGGGATTAAATACCACAACAAAAATCATTTAAAAAAAAATATAGAAAAAAATGAGAGTTTAACAAATAGCCGACAATGTTAGTTCCTTCAAGCATAAGATGATATATTTGTCTTACTTGGGGGTTAAGACTCAGAGTAAAGTGTGTGGACTAGAAGATTATCTAGCTCGATGGTGTAGTGGCCAGCATACTTGCCTGGAAAGTAGGAGACCCAGATTCGAGTTTCGGCTAATGTAGCAAGATTTTTTTATTCTAACTCCCTTGCATTTCTTCTATAAAATTTAACGTGAGCTTTAATAGCACAATAAAAATAATTATTTAATAAACCTTGATTGATCAATAATCAAGCTTAATTGATCAATATTTATTGTGTATGCTCGTCTCTGAACTAGTTTCCTTTGAAACTTGAGTTGAGATTTTACTCAAAAACTATACAAATTTTCTAGCTACTGAAGATTTTAAATAAGAGGGATGTCCAGAAAGTAAATGTACTAAATTTTTGTAGGTTATAAAAATTTGTATTTGAACAAAAAAATTACCAATTGGTGAGTTTTTTGAACCTAGGTATTATTAATATATATATATGTATATATGCCATATTTTCGATTCCACATATATAAACATACTTTATCTATTCCCCAACTATGATTGCCTTGTGCTTTTCGGCTTCCCGAGCAGTCTCCTTCCAACTTCTCGTACCCTCAGTCTCTCTCCGAGCTCCCACTCACAGGTTCCTCTCCTTAGTTCCATGACCCGTTACATTCAGAGTGTATAATTGTAATTACTTGGGAAATAAAGATTTTTTAAAAATGGGTCGTTAAATCAGAACAAATAATTTCTGTATGTATATATAAAGATACATATTCTTTAAAAATGTTATCTAACAGCTTATTAAAGCCTATCTCAGGGTTTATGAAGAAATTAAACCCAAATCATATTCATTATTACTAGAAAATGAATTAGATTACATACCCATATTGACCAGTCCTGAATTGTTGTATAGAGTTCCAAGATGGGGGCCAGAGAGGGATAGGAATGTATAGAGTCTTGGAAGCAGATGTTTGAGTTGAGGCCGGCCTATCGCTGCTCGGACTATAATGTTCCCAAGAGAATGGCCTACAAAAGATATCCTTGCAGGTAGGACCCCTCCACTCCCTTCTATGTGATACAGGATTTCAGCTACAAGTCTATCAGTCATTGTATCAAAATCAGAGAAGGTATCTCCCTGAAAATAAAGAGCCCAAATTTAAATCAATTCAAGTTCAAATGGAGAGATTTTTGACTGTGGAGATTATTAGTAGAGAATTTGTAGGGGTTCGGTGAAGGTTGTTCAACCTTGCGATTGGCCCTCTCGTGTGCTACTAATGTTTTAGGGGTAGGCTCAGAAATTACTCTGTATTTATTGTGTATGCCCTAACTTAAATGTCCCCTGAAGAGGGTAAAGATTACTTTTATGCTCTTTTTGTCTGACTGCTTCCCATCATAATATCTCGAACCAATCATATATAATATTCATTGCAAGAGTTCTCAGTACAAAAGTTGGTGAAAAACAAAGTCACCAACTAACCACTAGTATACATAACCTCCATGAAGTCACAAATTTCAATGGTGAAAGACTAGTAAGCTTTACAGTGACCTGGAACTTGATCATCAGAGGAACTATATTCCTGGAATATGACTATCAAAAGATGGAGTCACAGTTAATTAGACAGACCACTTTCTCATGAGTTACAAATGCAAATCAAACTTGAATATTCCTTTAATTTCAAATAAAACCTAGAAATCACAGATCTCTATACTGACCAACACTGAACAATTGGAGAGTTTTTTAACCAAAGATATTATATTAGATGTTTTTTGTATTGGTTCGGTCAAGGTAGATTCTAAAAAATGTGTATTTTTTTAGGTATCTGCCAAAGTTTCAGGATTGGAACTTGTGAGAGATTTTTGAGATGGACAATGAGGGTGTAGATAGGTGGTGGGTATGAGGCGGTAAGCAAACGGAGAGCGGCTTGCATCAAAGGGGGCAATAACAGGAAAAAAATATAGGACATTATTGCGGATATAAAACTGACAAACTATTACTGCGGATATTTATTCAAAATAAATCTGTCAAACATGTCTCTTAGTTCCTTAAGCTACTTATCCGCAATAATGCCCTACCTTTTTTTCCTGGTATTGCCCCCTTTGATGTAGGCTGCTCTATCTTTGCTTACCGCCTCATAGCCCCCACCCATCCAACACCCATGTTGTCCATCTCCAAAATCTTTCACAAGTTCCAAACCCTACCTCTTAGACATGAATATGGGATCCTGGTGACATGACGTCCCCTCTGGCCTTCATGATAGGTAGGTGTGGTAAATTATATTTTTTTATTTTGTTTTTGTATTTTGAACTTTTCTACATACTTCTGATATCAAATTATATTTAGTTATGGCAATTCTATGTAATAATAATGTAAATCATTTTATTATTATATTTTTTTTTTCTTATGACATTGTATTTCAACAGCCCTGAAGATGTCTTACAATGTAAGCCGAAATGTTGTCAGATAATTAAAAATAAAAACATTTTTTAAATTGTATCTTTTGAATCTACTTTGACTGAACCCTAACAAAAAAAATCTAATGACCAACACGGATTTCTTCAGAATTAGGGAAATATTTTTTTAGCCATCTGACAGCTGTTTTTCAAAAGTGAATAATATAATTACAGGAGAATTCACTTATATTAAACCTAGAGACAGATGATAATGTTTTTTATAGCTAGTAGTTTGCTGTACAAGCAACAAATTCTTATTCATTAAAAAAAATAGCATGTTTATAAAACAAGGAAACTAAAGTAAGAAACTAATACAAATTCAAATATTCAAATAGGAAGTTATTTTTTTTTTACTGTAGACATTATTATTAGATGTTTTTTGTTGGAGTTCGGTCAAGTTAGATCCAAAAAAATACAAATTTAAAAAATTTGTATTTTTTTTTGGAATTACCTTAACTGAACCCCAACAAAAACATCTAATAATAATAATATACATTTATTTACACACACACACACCTTCTCTCTTTGTACATAACACCTCACAACTCTCACCCTTCACTAGTCCATCTCAACTTCTCTTAATTTTCAAACCTTAAATCTCAGTCACGAACATTTGATCCAGTTGACAACACATCCTATCTCGCCTTCATGATAGGTAAGGTAGGGGTGGTGAAATTTCTACATATTTTGTTATTGTTTTTCCTCAGCATTTGATATTACATTATTTTTAGTTATATCTATTTTATGTAATAATAATGTAAATTTTTTTTTTTTTTTTTTTAATGACATTGTATTTCAAAACCCCTGAAGATGGCTTAGAATGTAAGTAGAAACATTGGCAGATAATAAAAATAACATTTTTATAAATATTATTTTTTTTTTTTTTGTATTAACTCTGACTGAACCCCAAAAAATTCTCCACTGAAGATATTGACATACTTTTACCAACTGAGACACGATTAACAAAGAATAAAAAGCTCAAGAAAACAGAATACAATACATACTAAACCTTGCAGACGAGCTTCGGAGGAACTGGGCTCCTCATTTGCACTCCTCATACCCATTAAAAAAGAACATCCACTCCTACAGATTCTCTTCAATATATTTCAGTCTCCATTCGAGCTTCCACTTTCAGCAGTGTTTTGCCCTCCTAATAAATCCATTACCAAAAACCAGCTCCAAAAACATTTTAAATCCTTAGGTCTTTATTTCCTCTCTGGCAGAGATTATAGCAATATGCAAAACACTTGCAGTAGGGCTCGAGGCAACCAACTCCAGTGGTTGTTCTCTGTATTGTGCTGTTTCCTCTCACAATATTTCAACTTTTAAGTCTGTCCTCTCCTAACAACTGGTCCACTGATGTATATTTCATTTCTTCATATGTATAAATCGTATTCCCTTCCATCGCTCCAAAGGAATTTTAAATGATTTTTTTTCTGAACACAGCCCGGTCTTCCTTGCACTATCTTTCACACCTATCCCTAGACAATTGCCACCAGCCCTCAAAAATGGCCCCATAGACTGACCATTGTTTAGAATCATTATTAAAATAGTCCCTTGACCACAGAATTTCCTTAAAGACCTCAAAAGAGTTTGATGTTGGTGCATAGTTTTTTATCATTAAAATTCAGCAGTGCCTTTGAAAGGCAAACTTGAAGCCCTACTCTTTATTCGCCTCATTACAAATTCATACTAACCCCTCCCGGTTTCAATTAAAAGCCACATGACACAAAATCCTTAGGTGGGGCTGTTTGGCTCTTACATAAATTTTAATATAATATAAACTTAAAAATTTTAATATAAACTTCCTATAGTTATTTGATCTTGCTCATAAAAAATCTGGAACACTAGGCTAGAACAGAAACTTTTTAAGGACTCCACATACCTTTCACCACTTTCAACAGTTATAATTTTTAAATTTTAGGTGATCACGGTTTATTTTCTGCAAACCTTTTTTTCTTTTCACCAATTTTGTATTATTAAAAGTGTCACACTACACAGATGAGATATTAACAATATCACATCTAGAATTGAAAATTTTAGGGTGTTTTCTTCTCTACTGATGAAAGCTAATATCTGGAATGTTAATAACTTCCTAAAATTAACCTTTGAACATACAACAACACTCTGATCATGGTAGTAGTTTTGACATAGTAAAGGGCAATAGAACAACTATAAATGATAGATTCATATAGTGTTAATACTGTGTGAGAGTGTTTTTGATTGGCATTTTAAACTACAATCTATTACAGTAAATAAGTAAAAAGACACAGTTAAAAAAAAAATTAAATTAGAATATAATTAAGAGTTCTATCAAATTGAAAAGTCCATGCTTCGCACAAAATTCTGTTATAGCTGAGTGCTTTTGGGACGTATGATCCTATTGAATTTTAGGAATCTCCCAGACTAGAATCTCTCTCTTGTACCTAAACTGGGAGATTCCAGATTCCGTTGATGGGATTGTAGATCCTGAAAGCGCTCAGCTGTGTAATAAAATAATTCATAAGGAAGTATGGACTTTTCAATTTTATATTGTAATTAAAACTTTGCCTTGGCACAAAGAAGAATTAAACTTCAAATATTATGCAGCTTGATATATTTGATAATCCTAGTGAAAAGAAGACCTTAACCTAAGGCATAAAAAAACCAAAAAAAAAAAACAAAAAACAGACCATGATTGGGAAAAGAATTTGTCTCTAAATGTCAACTAATGTTAACATTAAATTTTTTAAAAGAAGTATGATTAACCTGATTTCCTTGAGACATGAGGAAGTCCAAACGAGCTCCAGGAAGTCCTAATTCAAGATAAGTTTTAACAAGCCTAAGATCAGCAGAGTTTCCATCTAGTCCATGGACACAAACAATCAGATGAACTCCTTCAGGGCTAAGAACTCGCTCATCCTCAGGTATATGAAAGTAGGGATACATTGAAACCAGAGTAGGAGCATCACTAGAACAGATGAACTTGTGTCAGTCCTTCTTAGTGAGACTAAAACTAAATAAATGCCTGAAATTACAGTATAATTTAATGAATTTAAATTAATAAAATAAATTTAGCTGGTTCAAGATTTAAAACAGTCTTTAATTTTCAGACCTAGAATATCAAACTAGCTTTCCATTGCTACACAGTCAGAAATAATAATTTTCAAATAGTGAAGCATAAAATCTTTTTTAGAGAAAATCATTCGAGGCTGCAAATGGGTTTCTTCTATTGAAAACAATTTTTCATAAAATCATTATTTTTCAAATATATCATTGTATTTACTAGATAGCAATAAATACTGTTAAAGGAAAAAGTAATTTTTATAATAAAAAAAAGCAATTTGAACATTTTCTATTACCAATCCTTAAATTATCAATATAAAAGTGGCTAAATTTTTCATAATTTATAATTATTATAGTTTGTAACTCTGAGGCATGACCAATAGAGTTAGTTATAACATTAAATTATTAACCTTTGAACATATAACAACACTCTATCATGGTAGTAGTTTTGACATAGTAAAGGGCAATAGAAAAACTATAAATGATAAATGATAAGATTCATATAGTGTAAATATTGTGTGAGAGTGTTTTTGATTGGCATCTTAAACTACAACCTATTACAGTAAATAATTAAAAAGACACAGTTTAAAAAAAAATTAAATTAGAATATAATTAAGAGTTTATTGTTTGAAACTCCAAGAGTTTGAGTAAAAGAATTGCTAATATGCAATTGATAACTGTTGCATTAGCCCCCCCCCCCACTCATGTGTTTTAAAATTAGACCTGCAGTGGTTAAGAATAAATGGTATTCATTCTTCAACAAGTTCGCAGTCAGTTCTTGTTTTAGAGTGGATAAGAAGTAGTATATAAGGCGGAAGTAAATTGATAAGGACCTTACCCCGGACCGAGTAACGAAGTCAGTAACAAACAGCCAGCTGACTGTGATGACAATATCGCAAACAAAACTCAGTCATTTGATGATTAGACAGCTATCAAGGAGTTCGATAAAGATCAGTCGACAAGTAATTGGCACAGATTAGTAGGTGCTACAGGCCTGGAGTGGAACAATTGTTAAATCATACAATTTATTCCTTGATGCTACTAGAACATAAGAGGAAATTGAGATTTGGTAATAAACAGGATAAAGGTTCAACTAGAACAAGTAAATCCTGGATTGTCAAGTCCTCATGCTACTCAGACAAATGATATAATAAAAAAGAAACTAAATATTTTTGAAGATCTGAGCGACATACAACTCTACACTCTAATGGATGTAATGGATGGAAACATGTCAGCAGCTGGACAGCAAATGATGATGAAGTGTTTATCTAAGCAGAGTTAAATATATATATATATTTTTTTTTTATATATTTTAAATATATCTCAACTGTTGCAGGCACATGGCAAAGCTATGAACGGACATGTTGCAGTGACAAGCACAAAGAAAAGCTTCTCTTAAAATGATTACATCCCTCGCCTATTTACCTGTTCAATTGTTACCTATATGTGACAAATGCAGAATATATGAATTAGCCTTATGGTTCTTATATGAAAGAGGTGCATGTGAAAGTTATGCCTAAAGGTGTGAGATATTCATTCAATATAGCTACTACAATCAAAGGTTCTGCAAATACATCTCAGGTGACCTTTGATAAAGCATCTATTGGACTTAAGTTTTATCATAAACTTCACTTGATAAATCACACCGTCAAAAGAAATACCACATAGACCATGAAAAACTAAAGTTTAGCAGAAATATCTAAGAACGATTCAAAAGTGAATTGGTTGAAACCAAGTTGATTTGTAAGGCAAACACCAGACAAAAAAGAACATCGATAATAAAAGTTTTCTGACAGACATACCTTGCTCAGGAGTGGAACGTGTCATACCATTCTATGCTGCAATTAATGTCACCTGTCCTTTCGAATATAATACAAATTCATTAAGATGGCCACAGATGAATAACTTAGTAAGTATATTCTATATCATGGAACATATGAAAATGCCTTGTATTAATTACAACTACAAGCCTAAAATGGAATAATTGCTGTTAAGCTGTATTATCCAGTTTTCACAAATGAGTCTAGTCATATATAAAGTATATACACTTCAGAGTGTAGGGGCTTCCAGTTGAGCAGAAAAGACGAGGCTAGCTATAAAATGTAATGATCAGTCAAACATCGGTGTAACTCATACTTTGGATTATTTTCAACGTAACAAAAACTTTATAGTTAAATAAAGTTTACCTGGATTCCAGTAAAGGTAATGTCAAAGCTTAGCTGAATGTACATTTTGGCACACTTGGAGTTTAGAGTATTGTGCCTAATGATATGTCCCTTAACTTTGTCAATGCCTGAGCAATATGGCAAACAGATACTGAGATTGATATAGCAATAAGTTTTCACATCCTTGGATCAGGGCTGCAGAAAATCAAGAATAGATGTGGACTACTAATATCACCAATCTTCTTAACAAATCAACTGCAGATGGCTACCCTTTTAGCAATCATGATTGTCCATTGTAGCAGGGAGAATCAAACCGATTATTTAATATAATATGAATTATTGGTCATGTAGGACTATAATGAAAGGCTCATGATAAATACAGAGCCCTGGGTATAGCGAATTAAGTATCCAACTATGAAAGTTTAATGTTGGTATAATTAACAAATTATAAACACAAATTTGCTTATTAATAAACATTTGAAATAGTAGATAAAATTAGTTGACCACGTGATATAGCTTAGAGATTTTGTTGGGGCTTGGTTTTTAGATATGAAAAAATAAAAAATATTTTTAAGATGTCTTGAAAAATCAGGAATATTTATTTCTAATATTAACAGTTTGGGTTACAGTGCAATACATTTTTATAGATAGTGATATTATATACACAATAGCATACTCAACTTCCTGGATAATATACTATACAATATTAATAGTGATTGATGGAGTATCCATCAGTCATCACTAGCCTTAAAGATGGATTATTTTGCAGGCTAAATTTGGCATAACAAAATAAATATTCCTGACAAGAACTTTATTTTCTCCACTGACGACCAAGACCTGACAAAATATCTCTATGACTTATTATTAAAATAGATTAATAATAGATATGAAGCTCCCTCAATTTATACTCTTGTGATCTCTTAACAGTTAAACATAATATATAATATAAAGATTAGAAAAAAATCAAATTTACTTTTAGCCTGAAAGAAAATTATTTATTATATTACGATGAAAACCACATGAAGTCAAAATTAAACTAGACATTCCCTTACCTATAGATCATTCCGGTGAAATTGATTTGCTTTTTAAATTCCTCTTTCGATTTATGAAAAGTAGTGTCCTCCATATCAGCAGTCAGAATTAACCGCTTACCACCTTCATAACACTCACAGAGATTTTCTTCTCTTTTAATATTTTGTGGAGGAGTACTCTGAGGTGTGGGTGTTGGCTGCCTTCCATTACTCCTGAAAAAAATAGATGTTTTAATATTATCAAAATTAATCAAGTAAAAAAATTGAAATTCATTTATTCACATTAATAAAAATTATTTTTTGATGTTGCACCCACATGCATTTAATAATTTTTATGTTAAACCTAAACAAGGTAAATAAATCTGAAAAGCTTTGTAAAATTAAGAAGCATTCAGGCACAATTAATTTAGGCAATTAAATGGCTGCTTGATCTGAGTTATAGTCGAGTTAATATTTTATTAAGAGGTAGTTTGTCAGAGAGGCTGGTTTTTAGAGAGGAATATATCAAGTTTCTTTAACCTATTTACTAGGTAGGTTCTTGGAGGCAAATGATAAAAGTGATGAGGGTGAAAAATCAGGATAGTTTGCCAATCAACTTTACCATAAGTTGTGACTAAACAGAAGTTCATTTCAAATGTGAAATTTAAACCTTAACTGATCTATAGCTAAGAAAAATTAGTTTCCTTCTCTGCTTTATTAGATTGATAGATTAATATTTTTATGAAAACATGTTATTATTTTGAAAATATCAAATATTAAATATAAACCTTGATTTTATACAAGAAATACAAGGGAGTTAGAATAAAAAAATCTTGCTAACTCAGCCGGGACTCGAACCTGGGTCTCCTGCTATCCGGGCAAGTATGCTGGCTATTAGGGCAAGCATGCTAGTATGCTACCACCGAGGCAAGCTAGATACTCTTTTCTAGCCCCCACACTTTACTCCGAGTCTAAGCCCCCAAGTAAGATGAATATAAGGAGCTAACATTGTCGGCTATTTGTTAGATTCTCTTTTTTTTCTATATTTCTTTTTTAACTAATGATTTTCGTTGTGGTATTTAATTCCATGTTAAATTTTATATAAGAATGCAAGGGAGTTAGAATAAAAAATCTTGCTAGCTCAGCCAGGACTCGAACCCAGGTTTTTTTATTCTATCTCTCTTACATTTCTTGTATAAAATTTAATGTGGGATTAAATACCACAACAAAAATCATTTAAAAAAAAATATAGAAAAAAATGAGAGTTTAACAAATAGCCGACAATGTTAGTTCCTTCAAGCATAAGATGATATATTTGTCTTACTTGGGGGTTAAGACTCAGAGTAAAGTGTGTGGACTAGAAGATTATCTAGCTCGATGGTGTAGTGGCCAGCATACTTGCCTGGAAAGTAGGAGACCCAGATTCGAGTTTCGGCTAATGTAGCAAGATTTTTTTATTCTAACTCCCTTGCATTTCTTCTATAAAATTTAACGTGAGCTTTAATAGCACAATAAAAATAATTATTTAATAAACCTTGATTGATCAATAATCAAGCTTAATTGATCAATATTTATTGTGTATGCTCGTCTCTGAACTAGTTTCCTTTGAAACTTGAGTTGAGATTTTACTCAAAAACTATACAAATTTTCTAGCTACTGAAGATTTTAAATAAGAGGGATGTCCAGAAAGTAAATGTACTAAATTTTTGTAGGTTATAAAAATTTGTATTTGAACAAAAAAATTACCAATTGGTGAGTTTTTTGAACCTAGGTATTATTATTAGATGATTTTTGTTGGGGTTCAGGTTCGGTCAAGGTAGATCCAAAAAATACAAATTTAAAAAAAAAAAGTATATTTTTTTTATAAAAAAATTATCTGCTGACATTTCCGCTTACATTTTAAGCCATCTTCTAGGCTATAGAAATATATTGTCATGAGAATACAGAAATATTTTACAATATTATAATATAAAATTGCAATAATGTAATGAGATATCAAAAGTATGAATGTAGAAAGCTAAGTAAGTGAATTTAAAACATGCAGACAACAACCTATTAAAAAAATTAAAACAGTAATTGACCCAGAATTGACTTAAGAATTCTTTATTTCCACTTCTCCAACTATCCCCCTCCCGCAAAATGACCTTATTTTCTGTTATCTTTCTTATATTCCAAAACTTCCACCCATGTGCAGCTTTAAAGAGGTAGTAATTAATTTGACGGTGCTAGGTCAAGGGAATGGTCCAGGACATCCTATTTAAATAAGGCAAGCAGGTTTTTCATGGCATAGCTGTGTGTGGTCTGGCAGCAGAGAGGCTCCCTTTGTCAGCATGCCACTCCTCGGGATTTAATCCCTTCCAAATCGGATAACACCGCGTATTTCACACTTGGCGGGAGATTGGATTGACATTTCTCACTAAACGTGTTGCTGCAACTTCAGTTCTCAATGTACTGACCTCTAAGCGGTCTTGTTGAGAAGGGGAGAAATCATGCTATGCGGCAGTGCAGCCAACATGTGAAAAACAATTCTCTACCGCCGTGACAGTCTCAGCACACTTACTTTTTGGACAAACCTCATATGTTGAATTTCGTTTCCTCATGAAATTTGGACATGCAAGTATTAACTTCTAAATACTGAATTCACTCATGAAGTACCTAAATTTGTGATATCACTTTTTAATGGTCTGAGAGTTGAGTTTCTTATAAAAATAATTGTGAAGTTTATGGAGTCATTTTCTTTCTCATAATGGACTCAATTATCAGAAGTCTGAAAATGATAGTATGGTCTTATTTACAATAGTTCATTCATTGCAAATACTTTCTTTATAATAATACTTTAAATATATTTAAATTTATTGTT
>KZ807186.1:199435-230089 GCA_000696205.2 Oncopeltus fasciatus | reverse complement strand
ATGTATGACAATGTCAGCTACTTCGAGTTTAAGACGAAGTTCTCGTCTTTCTCATAAGTTAGGCTCTCGCTAGTGAAGAGGGAATTGAGTGAGATATCTAGCTGGTCCTTGTGGTGTAACAGTCAGCATACCAGGCCCGGATAGCAGGAGATCCAGGTTCGATTCCTGGCGAGGACAGATAGATTTTTTTTATTCTGTTCCCTCTCATGAATTGCTTGTAATATATGGTTTTATAAATTCTATTCCAACTAATGATAGATCTTATAGAAATTTTCTACGTCTCCTTGCAGCCAAAATGTAATTAAACAGCCCAAAATAGTTCTCTTTTTGGACCTTTTCAATGATTTCGTTCCAAATGAAGACTAAATTGACTGAGGACAGGGCAAAAAGGAAGAAAGTAACTTCATGCAAGATAAATTAATTAAATAGAAACTGACATGGTCATTTATGGATAATCAAGGAGCATAAGCCGAGAATATTTTATATGACACATACTTTGTGAGGCTGAAGTTTGTTTCGAACGAGCCTGAAGGATGGCAGATATGCCACAGGAACAGTCCTCAGCTGTAGAAGTTTGAAGTGCATTAGTAGCAGGTACCACAGTATCAGTCTTTTCTTCTAGTCCACAAGTTGCTAGGAATGGATCTGCAAAAAAAATTAAAAATCTAAGGAGAAGATGGCAAGTACTTTATTAATCATTGTTATATTACATTGTTTTAAAATGAAAAAATAACAGACATTACTGTTTATTGCAAAACTACCTAATTTACAATACTTGTCTGATGAAATTAAAAAAAAATACATAACACTAAATACAATAAATGCAAGGGAATAGAATAAAAAAAATCTTACCGTCTCAGCCGGGACTCGAACCCGGATCTCCTGCTTGCCAGGCTGGCGTGCTAACCATTTACACCACCGATTCATTATATTCCCCGTACTCGTCAGGCTAGCAAGCAGGAGATCCGGGGCGAGTCCCAGCTGAGACAGTAAGATTTCTTTGTTCAATTCCCTTGCATTTATCATATAAAATTTATGTGGGATTAAATACCACAAAAATACAATATTTATAATAATCAAAGGTTTTTATGATATTATATTTTACAGCCTAAGAAGAATTGCCTTTATCAGAAACCAAATATTATAAATTTGTTTTATAGCAGGAGAAAGCTATATTTTTTGGAAGATATTAGAATTAAAATTTTCATCTTTCACTAAACCCCCACTCCCCTTTCAAAATACTAATTTATTCAACATATTACAATATAAAGCCACAATATCGACTTATGGGGTAAAAAAAAGGGTGTTTGTTATGTCTCACAAAATTATGCTTTCTTCAAACAAAATATAAATTATTATGAAATCAAATTTTATGACTAACCTAATGAAAAATAAAGATAAATTAACTCTATTAAAATCTAAATTACATTTTTATTTCTGTTTAAGAACCTTTTTATTAAAATTTTCAATTAATAAAAATAGTAAAAATAGATTATAAAATCATGTTTATGATTTTTAATTATGCAGTTCATAGCAAGAATATTTTAATCATTTTTAAATAGTTTCTTCATTATTATTATTATTATTATTTTTTTTTTCTACAGTTCAGTCTACAAGGAAAATAAACCACTATTAAAAGGGCAGAAAATATATTTTCTAATATCAATGTTCTATTGAAGAACTGTTACATTTTAAGCCATTTCCAGAACTTCCAGAAAAGAGAGAAAAAAAAGGAATACATAAAATAAAATAAAAATATATATAACCATAAATTTAACTAGATTCTCTTGTTAAAGAAGATCCCGGGGCCATCTCAGTTCAAGTCGTCATGTAGGATTATCGGGATGGATTTGGGAGGATAGTTCATTAGCTAAGGGTTAGGGTGTTGTTTGAAGCGGGAATGGAATTAGGAGAAACAATTGGGAATTAAGTTGTTGACGAGGTCGATTTTGAGGTCATTGTAAAGGGTAGAGTTGGATACTTAGAAGGGAGCATTAACAATGGTTCTGAGGACTGGAAGGATTGGATGCATTGGATGTTGGAAGGTTTAGCGGTACCCCAGAGTTCTATACTGTACAAATAGGTTTAAGAATAGTTTTGAATATTGTTAATTTGTTATGTACTAATAATTTTGATGTTCATCCGAGTAATCTATATAAAAGTCTGTAGCATCTGTTTAGGTCTTGTCTCTTTTGCCTTATATGTTCTTTCCAAGTTACTGGTCTTGAGTCCAAGAAGAAACTGAGCTATCTTACGGAGTTGGATTGGGGAATAGGAACTTTGATGAAGGTGAGATTAAGTGGAGGCTTGGTGCAGAGAGTGAATGTGATGTGGACACACTTGCTTTCATTTATTTTTATCCGCCACACCTTATACCAAGTAAGCTATGTGGTTGAGATGTACTTGAAGGATATTAATATGATGAAAGATGTTGGTCATATCATCGGCAAAGGAAGTAGAGAGAGGTATCAGCTGTCATTGGAAAGTCAGAAGTATAAATTATATAGAGGATGGGTTCGAGCACACTGCCTTGGGGAACTCCCGCTTCTACAGGGCAGTAGTTAGAGTAATCTGATCCCTGTTGGACCCGGAAAAATCGGTTGGATAAATATTAGTGGATAATTAGATAGAGAGTATTTGAGAGGATACCCTTCAGTCTGCATAGAAGGCCCTTATGCCAGACATGATCAAAGGCCTGTTCACTGTACCTGTACATTCAAAAACGCACCCATACAATACTCTTTTTTCTCAAGGGATGATGAGATGCGATCTACAATACGAAACACTTGCTGAGATGTGGAGCAGAGATGAGGGCAGAATCCAAAATGATGATTGGGGATAAGATTATTGGACTGTAGGATCATGAACATTTGTTTTAATAGGATTTTTTTTATATATTTCAAAAGGATGGGGAGCAGGCTGATAGGACGATAAGAGGAGGGGTCTTCATGTGGTTTATTTGGTTAGAGAAAAAGGATTATTGTGGAAAATTTCCAAAGTAATGGGAAGTAAGATAGTTTAGATCTTGGTTGTGGGGGGAGGGGCTTTTCACAATCCCCTGAGAGTTGCCGGTTCCACTTAAGATGGGTAACTTCAGAATGAGAAAACTAGAGAAGGGGTGATAGGTGAAAGCATCAGGGTGAATTAAGGAAGAAAAATATTTGGTGGGGGTATGCTGAACCAAAATGGGACATCCTAAAAGTTGAAAGTGTTAAAAAAATAAACCAATCAATTTTACCAGGTTATTAAAAAATTTTTTTTTGAACAAATTAATTAAATTGCTTGAATTAATTCATATACCATTAAAGTAATAATACGGGAGAATAAAGAAAAACAACCTTCCAATTAATGACAATTATTGAAGCAAATCACAACCAAAATTTTGATAAGATTATAATTAAAACTGTTTCCAAATAATAAAGAGTTGAATTTATAATTATAAACAATATTTAAAAAAATGAAATTAAAGCAAAAGAAAAAAAGTTGACTTTAGATTTAGTGTTAAAATGTAAAACAAAATAAATTATTTACCTTTAAATACCATTTATGGTATACACAAAGTTTGCAGATGTCAAAGACATATATTTTTTGTTGAAATGATAGTTCATTACTATGAGATGAAATCCTTCATTATAATGATAATTTGCCAAAGATGAAGTATTTGTTACTAGACGTAGTAACGCACACGGTGAGGTAGTGACTCTTGTCGGAGTGGCGATCCAAGCAGTGGAGTGAAATGTTGCTGAGGCGACGGGGTTCCAGATCCGTGGTCGATGATACAAGAAGACAGTGGTGCTGTGGTGAGAAGTTGAGTTAGTTAATCTGGTGGGATACGCGTTAGCTCGCCAAAAGGTGGCCCAGACTACCCGATTAGCCTCTCATTAGTGGTAGAAGGCCCCCTTAATGCCCCATTTTAATCCTTCAACTGATGTTTTTACGATCAAAGTTCGTGAACAAAGACAACTTTTGTGAAAACAATGTAAACATTGCAACATTTAGAACCATCCATACACTTTAATACTACAATCACGCCTTGAAACGGAATCAAAAGAAAAATTAACCTTATAAATATTATTTTTGTGGTATTTAATCCCACATAAATTTTAACAATTTTTAGTGCAAGGGAACAGAAAAATGAAAAAATTAACCTTTTCATTTACTTAAAGTAAATTACACACAATTATATTATTATTGAAATTTCAAAATAAAATTCTATTTGTATATCAATAATAAAATTAAAATAAGTATTCAAATTCTCAGAACTTATTTAATTACAAGAGACCCTTTTTCTCAAAAACTGGAAAGGCAAAAGATAAATAGAGATCAACGATTTCGATTCAAAAGTTAAATGATTTAAATTGGGAAGAATCCAAAACTTAGGTAATTAGAGTAACTTAAACTCAGGTAATATAATCCAAATGATGTGTCCAATGAACTTGAATATCATTAATAAAATACAAATTAAGTACAAAAATAAATTATTGATATATAAAAATATCTGGTTTCAGCCAGGATCAAAAAAATAAAATACTTAAAATTATTGGGTAATCATTTTATTATTGCAAACATTTGGATTTAACTTGTAAGACATCATCAAGATAATAATGAGAGAGATAATAGTGAGAGATCTGGAAAGATCTCCAAGAGAGGATTATGGTCACCTCTCAGAGTGGCATTAATAAACAAATTACCCAATAATAAAATAATTACCCAAAATTTTGGAGTATTTTATTTTTCTGATCCTGGCCAAAACTCTGACTAATTTCCAGATTAATATTAAGGTTGGCATTAAAAAAAAAAAAAAAAAAAAAAATGTCTGGGGACATCTAGAGATGCTAGTTTAAAATGGTATGTAAAGAGATTAAATTTCTGAATTCATTAAGGGGGAAGGAAAACTTATGGAGTTAAAAGGTTAATTAAGGTTATATATGATAGGTGAATGTGGTTGTTGGATTTATGGAAGCCACAGATGGAATTATTGGGCAGGAGGATGAACTTGGTGGAAGAGTATGAGGAGAAGTGGTTAATGGCACAACTTGTTAACACTATTAGGTATTCATGCAAGAGTATTAATAGAATATATTATATTATTTAAGATATCTTTACTTATACTCAACTTTTATCATTGTATATATTAAGTGGTTGGAGGTTTGTTGGTCATCGAGTGCATAAGTGCTGAAGAAATTAGTCAGGGTTTTAGCCAGGATCGGAAAAATAAAATACTCCAAAATTGTTGGAGTGTTTTATTTTTATTTTCAGTTTAACTTTTGACTCTGAGATGTGACCATAAACCTATCTTAGAGATCTCTCCAAACATCAATATTGCCCAGATGATGACTTACAAGAAGTTATGTTGGCAATAATAAAATAATTACCCAACAATTTTGGAGTATTTTATTTTTCTGATCCTGGCTGAAATCCTGACTAATTTCTTCAGCATAAGACTCGACGGTCAACAAACCTCCAACCATTTAATGTATAAAATGATAAAAGATCCAATCCTTTGGCTAATTTCTCTTGTTTATAATAAAGTTGAGTCTGATTTTGTTTTGTTTTTTTTCTGACATATTTTAGGAAAATTTTGGCTACCTGATCCAGCTTTTCGTGCAGCAGATCGCCTTCTGGCAAATTCAGCAACATCTTGGTACTGATCCTCAAAAATTACAGGAAGACTGGTCACATCACCATCCAACTGAGGGCAATGAACAGGAAGCTGAGGAAGGAGACTTAAATACCTGAAAAAAAGGGGATAGAATAACTTAAAATAAAATGGATTTATAATAATGAAACATGAAAGACAAAATCATCTACAAAATGAATCACCTTCTTTTAGCTAGATCAGAAACAGCTAGATACGTCTGATAATTTTGATCATAACAACCGGCTGCAGACTGCCTTGGATTATCAAGCACAAAAAAACCCTCAGCAAACCGTTTCACCTAAAATATATATATAAATACAATATAAAACTTTTCTTCATAATAATTAAAAACCAATTTAATTAATATCTTACAAATTACATATGAACAAGTGCTAATATAATTCACAGTGATTTTAACAAGTGGCCTGAAATGTTAAATGGAAATCAATTGTAACTAATATTAAGATAATAATAGGTTGAATAGAAGCAATAGATTTAAGAATTACTGCTAGGCCATCCAATAATACTTGTTTTTATAGAGTAATTTTATTTTAATTTAAGATTCTTTGTTGTTCAATGAATTCAAAACTGGACTTTAACCCAAGCAAACAAAAGTTAATCCTTTATGAAAAGAGAGATTAATTTTAATCCAGTCCTCTTTAAGCATTCAACAGATGAGTAGAAATTGATTCCAGTAGAAACTTGTATTATTTTTAGGTCAATTTTCAGTTAGGTCAAGCCCAGAAATTAGGCTCTATTTTTTGAAAAAATGCTCACTGAAAGATAAAATTTTGCTTTACTAAATTTTGTGCAGGCAGCGAGATGCTTGAAGATAAAACTCGCTCGACCTGGGCGGGCCAAAGAATTTAGAGGAAGTTTAAATGAATCACCTTCATTATAACAATAATTGAGTTGGATTATCATATAAGTTGTTCAGAGATGGCCTTTACCTTAATTTTTCTCTAACCATTGCCTGGAAATTTCTCAATCAACTAGGAAAAGTGAAAACTAGATAAATGGATTCCATTTAAAATTGCAGAAGCTGCTTAACAACTGCATCTTCTTTAGCTTCTCACATAAAATCAAACCCTTTTAAGACAGAATCATCAGCTGCGACAAAAATGGGTTTTGTAAAATAATTTTAGATGTTCATATCAGTGGTTGTCAGCCAACAAGGAACCAAAAAACCTGGATAAACCTAAGAATTTAGATAATAGTTTTCTGGACAGCTAAGGGTGTGGTGCATTTCAAGATTCTGAATCAAAGTCAAACTATCACTGCAGAAGTGTACTCAACAACATTGGACCATTGCTACCATTTTGGATACTGGCTTAATTAATAGAAAAGGGCCTATATTTCTCCAAGACAATGCTCGGCCACAAACTACCAAATTGACCAGGGAAAAATAGTGGATTGGTTGGGAAGTTTCGCCACTTCCACACTAGTCCCCTGACCTTTTCACTTACTGATGTTGAACAAGTTTTTTCTCAGTAAGAATCAGCTGTTTTTTAAAGAAGGAATTTGGGATTTACCATTATGTTGGTATTTTCACCTCCTCCCTCACCAGCTTGCCCTTATTATTTTAAGTTTTATTTAACTGATTAATTTATTATTATTTTTCAAACACACGATTAATATTTCTATATGCTAATTTAATCTGAGCATTCATTTTTCAATGAATTCAGTAATAAAATTTTACTTCCTTACAATTAAAATACTTCCTTGTTAAATTATTTTATGCAAATCCATCACAGAAAATAAAAGTATGCCACACAAAAAAGTGTGGTACCATAATAAAGTAAGAGTTCCCAGTTTCTCTCTTTTTCTCAACTCTAGGTAGTTTCTTCCATAATATTTTTTAAAACACATTTAAAGTTATTTTGATTGTATTATATTCAATAATAANTATAAGCAATGAATTTTTTAATAGTAAATATGTAATTTTTTTTTTTAAATTTAGGTATAAATGAAAACAGTTTCATTGTTCCTTGCAATAATAAACAATTGCAATTTGATGCACAATAAATTAATTTTTTTTAAAATAAACCTTAATTATTCTCTGTCCTCTAAAAAGGAAACTTCAATTGAGGAATTAATATAATTTGCCCTGACAGGAAATGAGTTTTACTAACAGAACTATAGCCCTTCAAATGTAAGAAATTAATCAGGTTTTCGCTCAGGATGAGAAAAATAAATTACTCCAAAATTACTGGGTAATTATTTTATTATTGTCAATATTTCGACTTAACTTGCAAGCCATCATCAGGGCGGGGTGATCTTCAGTGAATTATGAAATATAACAAAATCCACCAATTTCTTATAAAATTGTCTTACTTGTAAGTCTGTTTGAAATAGAACATGTCTTCATAGAGCTGGGATATATTGATGAAGGCTGTCAATTTCCTTTCAGCATTTCTTGTATAGTATTTGGTTTGACAAGTGCAAGTCTATAATGTTGTCAAATATAACGAAGACTATCAATCCTTCAAATCAAAAGTAAATGTGATGAATTTATATTTAATTGGGGTTTACTTTGAATGAAGTTGTTAATTTTTTAGAATAAATACAATTTATTACATGAGAAAGCTTATTAAATTGGCGAATGATAAAATTAAAATAGACCTATATACAACTGATGCAGAGTTTGATAAGAATATGACTAATATGAAAATAAACTAAAACATTTTAAGACATATAAATTTAATATTCTAAAATTTAAAAAAGTAAATTAAAATGTATGGATCCTAGTCTTGCTTAACTTACTGATGCTTAGATTATGGCCAAATGTTCTGATCTTAGCTTTTATATAGGCAGATCTCACTGTTCTTGAGTTTATCTATGCAGAAGCGCTTAGTGCATTCTGTACAGTGTTTCCTCACAAGTGAGATTTTGTCTCTTAAGTGGACTTCGACAAAATGACAATCCTAGTCAACATTGGCTTTTGATAGAACCTTACATTCATGAGGTTGGATTTGCTTTTAGAACTTCTGAAGAAGTGGTTAATTTGTTTCACAGTCATGTCACATAGTAACCTCCAAGTTATACTTCCTTATGCGAGAATAATGTGGCCCAAATCACTTGGTCATGTTATGTGGCAAGATTAACCAAGCATTTACACTCTCATTAGTGATGAGTCAGTGCTTATTAATTGCATTAGAATAGAAGCTCTCTTTACATACTTTGGTATTAAACTCACCAGCAATGATATTAATATCATATGTCTGAACAATGGTCTAGTTCTCTTTCTTGCTCATAAGATACAGTATTGGTTTATTTATATATTTAAAATAACTAACTTTAGAAATAACGCCAACAATCTGATCCCTTAGGCAAAAAACTGCTTCTCATGACAACCATGTAACACAGTGTGTCTATGCTATTCAGGGGCAAAATCCCTTACCAGTCAAGACCTCCTTGATTACAGCTATGTATACTGCATAATTATCAAGTTAGTCAGGAGCTCTTTAAGTGCATCAAGTCTAAGGAGTTTAAAGATATTCTAAAATTTGGCTTCCAAAAAATGAATTATTTATAGATGCTGTACAAGATTTTGGAGACCAAGGCTCCAACAGATCCAATTAAGCTCCTTATGTTATTATTAGCAGTCACCATCATGTATTTATGCATTAGAAAGAGCCTGCTGGACCATAGTTATTAGCAAGTTGTTGCAATTGTCCTGTTAATTTTTTTTAATCATTAAGCTCTTAGCTTCAACAAAGCTCATATATTTTTTCAAGAAATTAATGTAAGCTCGGCAGAATATTTGTTTATCTGGGAAGGTTCATTCAGTTTCTTTATGTTATACTTTACAGGTTTCTTTATCTTAGTGCTTTTCATCAGGAAGATCCTTCCATGAAGTGCCCTACTGAGAGATAGAGGTCAGAGTTAATATTTGTTCCCCTATATACTCTCAGAATTAGAAGAGTTGATCAATGATTAAAATTATTTCTACTTCTCTTTATTAAAATTATATTCCAGAATATTTTCTGGAATCTTGTTATATGCTATACTTCTCTACTTCAATTACATGCAGTGTACAGTGCCTGAACACCAGAGAGGTGAAGGAAAAGCCTAAAACGACTAATGAACAGCTTTGTGAATTTTATATTAAGCTAACCAAGATATTACCATGTTAGGGACCGTACAGTAGAAGTGGTTAATCCTCAGTCAGTTATAATGATTTGAACTCCTTAGATCCCTTCTTTAGTAGATAATATCATTATATAACATTTATGAGCTCTTAACCTTTAGATCCCCGACCACTTCTGACAAATATGTCCATGGACTGATCTCTATCCTGCCACACACAGAACTAAAGCATTTAACCACTCTTTCTTCAAAATCTTTCCCTCGTGTAATGGTCCAACCAAATTCCCTTAATACTTTGAATTCCTTCCTCTTCTCCTATTTCTTAGAAGAAAAAAAAAGAATTGAGGAAGTAAAGTTAAGAAGTGTAACTTTATTATTTAATAAATAATATAGAACATTTTATGGGTCTATTTAATTACTTTTTAGATGAGTGAGTGTATAAACAAATTAGTGTGAAAATCTTAAATACTTTTATAATGATATAATAGAGGCCATTATAATCAATTTATTTGTTATTATTTGAGTAAAAACTATTTATAATATAATTGTAAAGTGATAAAGTTCCTTTTTTTTTTTTTAAACCTTCTTTTAATAAGTGTCTGGGCTTAAACATTTTACTATTTTCAGAAGCAAAGACTAATTTATTTTATTATGTAAAGAGAGTAATTTATTTTATTAGAAATGCAGATGTATAGGGAACAGGTAATTTTTAGGAAAGAGTAACTTTTTGTTTTACAATGAATCGGTTTAGTCTTTAAAAATTATTGAACAGCTGACCAATACTTAACACAAGTGCGCTAATAACAAAAATTTTACCCTCAAGTGATGATGTATATTTGCTAAATGGCTGTTGATAGCAGATTGACAGGAGCAAAGCTCAAGAAATTGATGCCAGAGAACAATGTTTTCAGCACACAGTTGTGCAATGTCACTATTTGCAACTGTTGCAAATTCTTCCTCTCCATCCATTAGCTGTAAAATTAATTGTAAAATAATAAATTCAGTAGTTTAAAATGGGTTTTAAAGGGAGACTAAATTTATTTTTATTATCGCTATTAAATAAAATTCCATACTCAGTCAATATGAACTTTGAAAAAAATTCATTGAGCAATGAACAATATTAAATTTAAATTAATATAAAAAAAATTGAGACTATCTGTAAAAGTATTATTGTCATTTAGGAGATTTGAAATAAGAATATTTCAAGACCCTCTGAAAGAAGGAGAAGCACATGGCAACAAAAAAAAAAAAAAAAGAACAACAAATAATGGGTAATAAAATTTTGAAATTTCTCTTACAATTAAAATATAAGTATAAAAGTGAAAAAAAAAAAAAATACCCGCAGTCTTTCCCAATGAGCTTCTGAATGGAGAAAAGCAGTCCGCTGCTGTAAGGCAGTGAGCAGGCTTCTATGGCTATCCTATAATTTAAAACCAATTAATTTACTATTACTTAAAAATATGTATGTTTATAATGACAGCACCATTACCTTTGATATAATAATAATTATTATTAATATTAATATTATAATACATAATTATATATCATATTATTAATATAAGAATAGCCTGTTTTTGCATCATTCAATCACTGGTATTACAACTTTTGTGAAACAGACTAAGGAAGAAAAATAGAGGTAGTATTGTCAGAAAAAAATTAAAATACATGGCTAAAACTTCAAATAAATCTGTAATTGATTTATTTAAAGTTTTAGCCATGTATTTTAATTTTTTTCTGACAATACTACCTCTATTTTGATAGTGACAACACTATTTGAGAATATCATAAAATTTGATGCCACTAACAGTGAATACTGTTGAACAATACAACTTTTAATAATAGCACAATTCATTTATAATCAAGACAATACTAATTTTATGTCTAAAGCAAAGCAATAAATCAAAATTTGTATTTCACGTGTCAGCAAATATAAGTGATCAGCATTAAAGCAAGTCAATCTCACCAAAGGTAGAAAATTTACAAAATGATTAATAAGCTAGGCATATATGAAAAACAGTGAGATCTTTATTAAAAAGTATAATGGAGACCATTTTTAGCTACTTTTTTTCAGCAATGTTGTGAAATTGTAATTCTTTGGGAATAAAGCTGAGTGCTTAAGATAACAAAGAGATGAGATAAGATATTAGCTTGCCAAGTAACTGAGAATGAGCTTGACAACTCTATTTGAATCCCAAACTCTCAAGAAATGAAGAGAGGTCAAAGAACAAATACTACTAAAGGGGACTCAGCCCTTTCATAACCTTTCATTAAAAAAAAAAAAAAAAAAAAAAAAAAAAAAAAAAAAAAAAAAGGGTGGAGAACTGCAGACAAAGGCAGTGTGTTTCAAGGAAAAATTGAGGAGGAAAAATCCATAAACATAAAGTTGATGTTCACTGCTGGCTGTCTCAGGCTTGAATTGCATACACCCCGCAGGTTCAGTTTTTATTTTAGTAAAATGATGATCAGTTATTAAATGTGGCTCCACAACCCATTCACAGGTCTTGGCTTCTTCCAACAACAAGCACCATGTGTCTCAGTTTTGATTTATTGTCATCCAGTTCCTGATGCCAAAAGACATAGCAGACAGCCCCAAGAATTCACCGAAGGACTCTCGACTTTTAAATAACAAAAATTCATTGTCCTTTGCCCTCGTCATTATCCACATCTCTGAGTCGTAATTGAGGACGGGTCTATTAAGACCTTATTTAGAATAATCTTGGTTTTCCAGCTAACTAGGCTGTGATACTCAGTTAGCAACAATAAAATCATAATAAAGATTTATTTTCTTCTTTATCTATTTTTAACTACTATGCACAGGTACTTCCACAAAGTTCTAACATTTTTATTTCTCTATATAACATAATAAATTAGATAGTTTATCTAATATACAGTAAATAATAATGTAGAGTGAATTGAATAAGACAACTAACAAGTCCTGGTAGTATAACTGGAAAGTACACCGGCCCGGACAGCAGGAGATCCAGGTTCGATTCCTGGCTGGGACAGATAGTTTTTTATTTTCTATTCCCTTTCAATAATTGTTAGTAAATAATAAGTTTTCACACAACCAAAAATAAAATAAAATAAATCTATTTCTCCATTAACACATATGTCAAGAAAATATTGCCAGAAAATGGTGGTATGTTATGTCTTGAAATGTAGAAAGTAATTTTCAACTCTCATTTTCTAGTTTCTATATAACATATTTGTGGAAAAAAATGAAAGTTGAAAATATAAGTTTAAAGAATAATAATAAATTATTCTGAAAGAACCTAATTGAATTTTTGTGCTTCTTATGATTTAGGAAGGGATTCTAGACAGAATTTATAAACTACAACCTTTGCCACTCTGTCATGGTGAATAAGCCTCAAGTACTGGTGAAGTGTGGAATAGAGGGAATCATAAGCAGCAACTAAGATATTGCAGACTTCTCGATGTACATGCCGGGCATGAGCTAGTTTACCACCACCTCCAACACATTTGCCACTATTACCACTGCCATTCTGCAAGTAAACATACTTCACACTGAGCAAATTTATATATAAATTTATATGATGAATAAATATATCTTGGAGGACATTAAAACTAATTAGTTAAATTGAATAACTTATAGTAAAAGCTCAGAAAGCAGTATGACACATGACTACAATTTTATTTTATGTATAAAATCAATTTATTATGAAACAAAAAATATATTTGGAACAACAAAACAATATTTTTATCAAATCCAATTTCATTATTAACTAATTAAATATCCAGAGCAGATGTTTAAAAAGAGAGAGTACAGAATTAATGAAATCATTAGGAAGATTTATTTAGATTTTTAGCTATTTATAGGGGCTATTCTATAACAGGGGCTTTCAGATAATTCTAACTATTATAATTTGTAAATAAGATATAAAATTAATTTATCGCCCAATATAGGAGAAAGAGTGGGGTTTTGGATAAAACCAAAATTTTAAAATTGATGTATTCCTTATGTGAGCACACTGCTCTGAAGAAGATGGTAATAAAGCGGAATGGTTGTTCAATCAATTATTTTCAATAGAATTTCCTGAGATACATTACTGTAATTTTGCTAATATATTGGATTAATGCATAAGAAAATAATTTAATAACAACAATTTAAAACTAAAGAAAGGTTAGTAATACACTCAAATTTTTCTACACGATAATCAGGGGAATCATTACTTCTCAATTTCAGCACTTCAAATAAGTAGATTGCATCTTTGGATTAAAATGGAATATGGTAAAGTTTATAGTATCAATAATAATTTGTTTGTTAATTCATTTTTTAATTTTATAATTAAAACTTTACTTTCTAAAATAAAAGAAAGCCATGACAAAGTTTAGAGCGGAAAGAAAATCAAATGAAGAAACATCCAAAATAATCTAAATAAACAAATAATATACATCAATATTTTGTCAGAGCTAAGTAAAGAAAAAGAACAAATTAGAAAAATATCTATTTTGATTTAAGTCCAACAGTAAAGAATGTTTATAACAAGACCAAAGAGAAAAGTGTTTGATTACAGGTTAGAGTTTGTTAAATAGAAAATAGATGTCCAGCAGCAAAGAAATACAAAAATGGTTGATTGAAAACCTTACTTGTAATAAGGTTTATCTAAGCAAAAAAAATCCTACAATTGTTTTCCTTTTGAATGATTTTATTATAAAATTGATTTCTATTTGGAACAACCAGTTTACTGAAAGTGAATACTCCTATTGTATTGGAAGTTTTGGGGTTTGATAAAGAAGATGAAAGTTACACTAAATTAAGTTTCATTTCAATAGAATACTAAAAAATTTTTGGCCATGGATTTAAGCTGGACAACAAGTAGTTTGTTAATAATTTATTACTAAAAGTAAGAATATTTTTTTAAATAACTGAAATTATTATATATTTAATACTGACCAGGTTATTAAAGAAGACTGTCTCTATTGTACTTTGTGGTCGGAAATTGTATCTTTGAGAAGTACCTAACCATGTTTTTCCACTCCTAGGTGTACTGAAAGTAATATAAAACACATTTTGTTGAAGTTTAAAATGGAATAATAATAGAAAGAAAATATTTTAAGTATAAGTATTATTCTGAAAATAAAAAAATATATATTAAACTAAAATTGTAAAAATTCACAAACTCAAATTGTTGTTTTGTACTAATATCTGATAGAGCATTGAAAAGTTTTTATTTTTTTGAAAAAAAAACATGAAAAAGAACATTTTGCATAAATTTTAGTGTTTTTTTTCCCATGCATGGAGTCAAATACTCCAAAGGGGACTGATAATATGAGGGCTCAGATGTATCAAAGATGTATCTGTAGATCATAGAGAAAAAAATTCTGTAGGAAGAATTCAGTCAGACTTACTATAGGAAGAAATGGCATATTTACAGATTGGCAAGAAACAAAACAAAGGAAGCAAGTCGGAAGAAAAAGAAAAAAAATTGGGAAGAATTTGTAACAAAACTAAACCTGTATCCATAGAAAAACATTAAATTTATGTCATGAAAAAATTACTATTTTTAGAGGCTTTGAAAATAAACCAGACAGGTAAATGATGAATGACAAGGAAAGTGATAACTGAAGAGATAGCCATCCTTGAGGCCTGGGTTCAACATAGTAAGAATTAATTTTGGTAGTTAAATTCCATCCATAAAAATAGAGTGGGCACTGGAACGAGAATGAATATGATAAAATGATTGAGGAGGAAGAAATTGAAAGAGATGCTTTTAAAATTAGAACAGGGAAAGCACAAGACAGAGATAATATAGAGTTAAAGACTGGGGAAGCACCCAACGAAAGGACCAGACCTGTACAGGAAGGGGCCAATTGAGGAGACCAACGGATTTCTTATTTCAGAAAAATAAATTAAATTTACCTAGAAAAAGCTTTAGATTAATCTAAGCCAGCCTAGGCCCATTTAGAAAGTTCTATAGTTATAGCACACTAGCAACCCTCGAGTCAGTGTCAGATCGTGTGACTCAGAGCATTGGGCTGGTCGTAGCCTTTGCAGTGACAGTAACAGTGATATGATAAGAGAGAGTAATTAGCTAGGTGTTTTGACGCCACTAAGTATTAACCAAATTTAATTTTTTTGTACACATCTTTTAATTAGCTGTAAGTAATTTATCTTTTCTATTATGTATTTGCTAGTTGGAAATAATAAAATAATTACTCAATAACTTTGGAGAATTTAATTTTCTGATCCTGGCTGAAATCCAGACTAATTTCTCAAGTATTATATCAAACAAATGCATATTTATGAATAAGAGTTCACTAACATTGAAAATTATAATTCTCTTGAATTAGACAAACATATATATTAAAATGATCTTTATTTTGAGAATAAAAAATAAGTAATAAGTGAAACAACTAAAGGAAGTGAATTACTACAGTGAATAAGGTAGACACAATTAAAAGATGAGTGGAACATTTAGTAATATACTACATACTACATACAATTGCTTATTATTATTCAAATAAATATCAGCAAGTTTAAAATATAACACATTCCTCATATCAAGTTTTAGTTCTTTCAAGAGAAAACACGCACATTAACAAATAGTCATAAACCTGCATACACACTTGTATTCAAATATAACTGTGTTTGTAACTTGAAAGGTAACCCACTTAATAGTTTTAGTAATCCTAATGAAAATTGATATTATTGTTTTTGAGAAATTAAAAAAAAATATCATCAAGTAAAATAAAGTACATTTTTTTGGGATATTTAGTGTTTTTGATAGAGACTTAGGAGATAAAACTGCAAAGATCATATGTGACCACATCTTACATACTATTTATGTATTATCATATATTTCAGTATCCAATGAATTTTATTTTCTTTACTAAGGTTTTTATATTATTTAAAAGCACATATATATACATACACATAAGCCCACAAGAAAATACACATACACACTTGCATGCCCACATACAAATATAGATAATTATATAAACTTGGTCAATTAGAAAAAAAGAGTCTATAAAACTATTAATTCCGTTGAAAACTCAAATGAATTCTTGCTTGACTGTATTATTTTCACTCATTATATATTCTACGAATGAGTAATTAACAGTAAAACATTATGATCAAATTCATTATTTTCATAATTTTAAAATAGGAAAGTGGGAATAGTAAAAATATCATACAAATGTAAATAAAACCAAAGTATTAAAAATAGACTTACCAACTTTGTACTAGGTTCAAAATGCTTTTCCTTTAAGGTTGGCAAAACATGTGTAATATTGAATTATTAAAATCAATAACAAATTATTATAAAATTGGAATCAATTAAAATATGTTACAGAATTCAAAATATTATATTAAATTAGCTTAAAGAAGAAAAATTAGATAATCATTATCAAGTTGTATTATGATTTATGGATGCGTTCAGAAGATATACTTTTCTTTAATTATTTATTTATTATGAGAAGAATTGAATAATTTTGTTTTTAATTCAATAACCTTATAACTTGGATTATTTATTTCCTAGTAAGAGTTTTGGTTGGACCAAAAAAAGCAGAATTTTTCAAGTAGAAGATTCAAATAAAATATGAATTTTCTTTGTATTCATGCAAAACTATCAAAATGAAAAACAAATAAATGGTGAAAATTTTCTAACAGTGATTTATAATGAGACTTTTATGCTATTTACTAAAAACAAATACTACTGGACAAAACTTCAAACAATGTAAAACACAAATGATTTCAATATGGGACAGTATACCCTATAACTCAATTTAAAAGTGAATTTGACTTAAACTATAAAGATACATTTCAATGAAATCCAATATGTGAATCTACATCTCTCTCTGACAGAAGAAAATAACACAGAAATTCACCAAAAAATTTTTGACAGACAGCACTTAAGGACAGCCTACTTCTAATATCTAAATTTGTCTACATTCCATGTATAAGTTTTAAATAATATTATATAATGGAATTCACAGTGTTTTAGCAAGTGTAACTGTCAAAAATACTAAAGTGAAAATGGTTTTATTTAAATTTAAGACGACATATAACCCTTATTCCTGATGAACCGACATATAGTTTATAGTATATACAAGTTAAGTGTCATATGTTTGTTTTAATGAAATTATAGTCCCTGTAGTTTTAAAAAGGTATTTTTCAGACAAGGGCGAGATAAGGTCAGTTAAACCTTATTTTTCATACTTTAATATTACTAATTAACAGTATATTTTTGAATAATTGTATTAATGCTTTATGCCACTTTTCATTTGCTTGAGAATATCCTTAGTATTTCTTCAAGTGTATGTAACATTACCCTCTCTACTATACTCTTTAAAGAGGTTGCCAGCTCTAATAATTTTCTTATCCTCCCGAAGATAGCTGCAAACAATCTCTGAAACTGCTAAATATTCCATTTTTGCCTGAAACTCTTGGGCCCATTCTCATACTACATCCCTATCAAACTCAGCAACATCTTCAAGGGATCAGTCCCTATTGTTCTTTTACATGTTTTATAACTTTAACCGTAATTAGGTTTGCCTTTCATGTCTATATTTTGAACTATGTTTCTTTCTTCATATTTACTCTTTATTAAGCATCTTTATTGACAAAAATAATTTCATTTTAATTTTTTTTTATCTTTTCTTCATTCCCTTCTGTTTGATGACTAATTTTCTTCTAAATTTCAGTTTGATGACTAATTTAAAAATAAATACATAGAGTTCATGAGAATTGATGTAGCTTAAAGCCATAAGGTGCCTGATTCTATTAGTTCTTCTATTTTTACTAAATTTGTAATCACTCATATTGGCAAATTCAAGACTCATGACGACTCTGATAATCTTTGGATGCAAGAACTGGAAACTAGCGCTAATCGACAAGAGGATCCAGCCAATCAGCTACCTGACTACTCCAGAGACCAGCCGCCAGAAGACAGTATCAACCAATGGGAAGGCAGGCTTTGCCCAAGGACCGAACTGCGCCGAGTATAAATACCACCTGGATTTAAAAACAGCTCTAATTCTCTATTCAGGCCTGAAGAAGCCATCACAGGATGTGCGAAAGCTTGGCAAATATCAACAACTTGACACGGTCCAACCCAGAAGAAGAAACTGTAAATACATGAGTACATTTGTCAGACAAGCATATTTTGCCTATTTTAAAGTGAAACTTGGTGATCAAGATAACGCATGGGCACCTCATAAAGTGTGTAAACAGTGTGTTGAGGGTTTACTGACGTGGACCAAGGGAACAAGTGCAATGCTTCCATTTGGTATAGGTATACATATATCATCATAGATCATTCAAGTGATTGTAACTTTTGTACAGTGAAAAAATCGGGAAATAACAAGAAAAACAAATGTAAAATAGAGTATCCTAGTTTACCGTCAGCTATATGCCCAGTACCGCATTCAGCCGTAATTTCAATGAATTTCAGTATGAGTATCAGATAGTTAATGATGAAGGATTCAATAATGCTCTTGCTTCTAATCATAATATATCAATCATCGCATCTTGATAACCATTCCAAGTGCTGACTCGATTCAGGATGGACTACGCTCTAGTGATGATTTAATTAATTTACTTTCAAAAGTTTTTTTCTTCTTTTTTTTTTAAGGGTAGGCTTACAAGTCATTATTATTCGAAGGACTTATATAATATAGTTCATGTTGGAAGGCTTTTAATATGCGCCATAATATTCTGGACATTGCCTAGAATATTATTTCGGACAATATTTCTTTAATATATTTATGTAATATTATTTCTAACTCTTTACAACCTTGTTTGTTCAGTGATGGTCTAAAAGTCTGCACTTTTTTTTTTGCCAAATTTTATAATTCCAATTGTTATATCTCTCATATTGTAAAGTCTGCTAAGGTATTCCTGCAGAAGCAGCTCTGGCTTAACCTACTTGATTGAAACACTAGTTAATCATCTTCACACATGAAAAAGTGGAATTACTTCATTTTGCTTCATGCATACAATATTTCTTATTTATTCGGTCTATTTTTTTGGTGTAATAATGTAATGCTTCAAAGCAAGATGTTCGACAAACATGTTGTTCTCTATCCAAGATTAAGTAAAAAAGCTTTCTTATATGACTCCTCTATTGGTAACTAAAACTAGAACCTATCTACAACTCCCCTAATCCTAAAGCTCAGTTACTGGCCAAATGAACTTATATGTTCAACTCCTGAAAAGTCATATGGAGGCCGAGTCCCTTAGTATCTGATCCTACTCATAAATTTTTTTTTAATAACTAGATTACTCAAATTTTAGAATGGTCCTACCACAATATGTAGCATTCATTTCCAACTGAGTATGTACCTACAGACAAAGCTTCTCAAGGTAAATTGGTTTCTATGCTTCTCTAAAAAGTTGGTCAGGTCTATCCGGATTGGCTCTCCATCCTAATTCATATTCCCCAATCAATCTTGCTTAATCTAAAACACTGAAGGCGATTTCTTTACCCTTGTGATGAATTATTATCTGTACCTCTAGGTTTTCGGCCTTCTACATTGTAGGTTAGAATAGAATTTTAATTATATAGAGCATAATTCCATTTATTTGCAGAAGCCGAAATATACATTAGAATTTGGATGCACCATGCAGTACTTGTAATTTATACATTACACATCATTATCATTAATACATCAACAATTCATCAAAAGAGTAAACCCTACTCAAGATTCTTTGAAGCTTTTGGAAGTCCCAATATTTCTTTTTATACATGGTTTTGACCCCCCCCCCCCCTCCATCATTTTTCTATTTTTGAGTTCTTTTATACATTCATTTTTAATTTTTTGAGTGATTGGAAGTTCTCTCAAGTACTTTCAATTTCACTCCAATCTTTTTTTTTTTTTTTTTTTTTTTTTTTTTTTTTTTTTTTTTTTTTTTTTTTTTTNTTTTCTTGGCTATTCCTTCAATCCTCTTCTCTATCTAGCTTAATCATTTTACAACCGTAAAGAAATTTTAAGTATAATTTTCATTTTCACTTTTATGATGTTTATTGTTTATTTCATATTTTTTTATTGGTTCTCCATTTTTAGTCTAAACAAAATAATGCATATGTGCTATCAAATAATGCATAGTAACTCTTCACTACAATTGACACAAGTTTAATGTTTAAAAAAGTTGGCTTTTATTTTAGTTTTTAAAATGGCATAAACACAAAACAATTTATTTAAGATAACTTACCACCTTTATTAGAATAATTATGCTGATTCACAAACTCTGCATTCATTTTGTATTTAAATTAATTTTACTGTTATATATAAAAGTATAAGACTTGTATAGTGTTTAAGAAAAAAGTTGTATACACACCAAAGAATGATGAAACTAATAAAAATAGAATAAAAAGCCCTCAAGACCTAGAGGTTTCATAGAAGCTTTATTTTAAATTCTTTATTATACTTTACCAATGACAATGAAAAGGTTACTCATAATTGGAAATGAAAATAAAAATATATTTATACAGTAAAACATTTCAATATTTATTCACAAAATAAATTCCGCCATAAAGAGTCAGTACTGTCTCTCCTCTCATAGAATGCACCTGTAGATGGAATAATTTATGAGTAAAGAGACACCAAACCAATATCCCAAGAGAAAACAGGGAAAATAACTACTTAGTAGACTGGGCATAGCCTTAAAAAATCTTAGTAAAATTATAATTCAAATATAACTATCATTATAAGATGTTTAGGGGTGGATGTGTGATTTTCAAACTACCATTAACTACTAAAAAATAACTTAAGTGAATTTAAATAAACTAGTTTTACAGTGTAATAAATATTCTGAATATTTCAAGTATAAATAGTGTATAATAAAAACTAAGAGGCTTTTGAATAATTACTTGATGTATGGTTGGTGGAGGGCAACAAGGCTCGCGTGGATTGTCAAAGTAATTGCAGACAAGTGAAAGTAATCAAAAAGGACTGGAAGATGATAGTGAAGGCCTTTTGGTGCAGAGAAACTTAGCTGGAGGTTCCGGACCGAGACACAAGATATATTACTCTGCTGATCAGTCATGAGTGCTTGATCCGTGAACCAAAGCTCCAGATTAAGGTTGAAATCTGCCCTTTCAAGGCTCTCTTCTATCTGAAATTTTTAAAAGTAATAAAGTTATATTGAGGCATATAATTAACATGAGAAAGGAAAACACAGAACACTTATTCAAGTTATAAATATAAATAATAAAAAAAAACAAAAAAACTTGTTATATATTTTACCAATAATGGATTTTAGGTTCTTTTTTCAATCAAAATATTGTAATCACCTGAAATTAATTTTAAAACATAAAGCTAATGTTCAATGCATTTCTCTACAAATTTATTTTATTTGAGTTAAAATAAAACAAACCTATTGTTCAAATAAAGAGTTTTTGACCGTGGAGGAAAAAAAAAGTGTATTTTGTTAAATTGTTTTTTTTTTTTTTTAATCAACCTTGACTGAACCCCAAAAAATTCTCTACCAATCAAACCTGTTGTATTTATTTTAATATTAACATGTACTAATTTGTAATTGAAAATAATTACAGAGGTTAAATAACTTTTTTTAATCCCTTTTAGAACAGAAATCCTACAGCATCAAAGTAAATAAAACCCATAAAATTGTAGCCTCAACTAAAAAAATTAGAATTACAAAGTGTAATTTCAGAAATATCAATATAATGTTTTAAAAATAGGTTATATTATAATATTTATGATTATTTTTAGACTATGCAATGGACTCCTGGAAGATGAAAGGATGCTTCAAAAAAATAAAAATGACTATCACGTCAAAGCGTTTCACTAAGCCAAAAGCGCTACCTAAAGCTGAGGGGATATGGTAAAAATTTGAGATAGCTTGATACTTGGGTTACAGTCCAGCCATATGCAGGCTTTTATCAAATAATAAAAGCCTATTAAGTGTCATGGGTGTTTAGAATTAGCCTCTTTTTTCATTAATCTTAGTGGTTGCAAGGGAGGTTTAAAAAAAAAACATTATTAATGATATACTTATATTTAGTGATAGTTCTAAACATAAGTTATATTTTACTATTTAATGAACTTAAATATTTAAATTTGATTGAATTTTATATTTACTATTAGATTATTGTTTATTTATATATTTAATATTATTAGTTGTTTAGAGGATTATTGTTGTTAGTTGCATAAGAATAATAGTTAAGCGCCAATGACCATCAGCAGACGACGTGCAATATATAAAATAAAAAAATGATACACTTTACAAAGAAAAATAGTACAATTCAAACCAAAAGATAAATTAAGGAAGGGATAATTGATTTAGTTGAGACTGACCTGAAAGAGAGAGAGGTGCAAGGTAGCACTTGTCTCTTAGTTTCACCATTTCCTTTAAGAATTTAAAGATAAAGAACTTTTGCCTCCATTATGTCAAATTTTTTTTTGGTTCTTATATCATAAATAATGAAGAAGATATAAAAAATTATCCAATTTTACTTCCTTTGAACTCCTCACCCTAATCACATTATTTATTTTTTTTTTTTCAATATTATAATATTATTAACAAACATGGTAAAACATTTGCAAAAATAATCCCAAATAATATATACCTAAATTACAACCTAATACACCTATTACAACCCTAATTTGAAAATAATAAATATCTTTGTTAATAAACATTATTTAACTATGCAAAAGCAACTTGGTATGAATAAATAGAAATTATGTACTAAAAACTCCCCCATCCTTTGACCTATTTCAACCATCAACAAATTCATCCAAGTGATTACACGATAAAGGTCAATTACCAAATTTGGTGACTTTATTTTTAAAATGCAGATGCTACAGACCACGTGCACAAATAATGTTTCTGTATGTTGAATGAATCATATTACCAAATTACTTTTGAAAAAAAATGTGACCAGTTGACTTAACTTAATTCTTTAAAACAAGCATTAACCAACAAATTTCATTTCCAAATTTTAGAGGTTCATTTTCAGTTTGTTACATAGTACTGACTGAAAATGAAGTTTATTAACGTTGAGCTTAATAAGGAGAGGTTAGTCAGGGATTTGGTCTGGGGAACTGAAGAATATAAACCGATTTGTAGACAAAAAAAATTATTAATTTTTGCTAATGTTCTGGCCTAAATTTCAGGCCATAAATAAAAAACGTTTTGATTACAAATCAGTTTTTAGCCTTCAGTTCCAAAGACCGAATCCCATGACTAACCTCCCTCATGAAGTTTATGACTATATTATATTATTGAAGATTAATGAATCTAAGAACAATAAAAAATTAAATCACCAATGGACGCATTTGATCAAGCTGATACTAAAAAAGTTATCGAGCATACTTCAATGGTTATTTAAAACCAAAAGCCATAAATTTTAGTAGAGAAGCCCTTTATAATTTTCTCCTAAAAGGGTTAAAAATGATTGAGTTTTTATTTTAAATTTATCTAATTCACACTAGTGGTAAAAAGGTAGTGTAATTAATGTACAATTATTATAGGGCTGTCCAAAAAACAATATAAGATTTTAGGTATTCTTCAAAATACCCCCCTATACAATATATTGTTTAGGTCTGCTGAATTATTCATTTGCGTGAATATTAGCACTTATTAACCCTCTTTCAAAATAAAATGCTTGTTAACATCTAGAGTTATTTGCTATTTGGAAATGATTCAGTTTTTACTGTCATATGATTTTATTTTAGTCATATGCTAAGTGTAAACTTGGCCAGAACGGGGTCAAAACGGACTGAAACATAAATGAGGTATGAAGTGAGGGCAGTATTAGTGAGTGTATCACTCAATAATGAATCAAAATTTTTTTTTGGATAGGCTTCAGACTGGAAAACGGAAAAGTTTAAGGAAAGACTTCTTCCATTGATGACGATTCTGTGACCTTTGGTGGAAGAAATTCTAGAACTGTTTAAGAACTTGCAGGGAAACTCAATGTAAGCAAATCGTTGAGTTTGGTAAATAAATTTTTAAAAAAAGTTTATTAAAATCTACAGTATTTAAATAAAAAAATAAAATCTAGAGTATTTAATATCAGTGTACAATTCAATAAAACATTTTCAAGTAATTAGTTACAAAAAACATACAAATGGATCTCACAACATGACAAATTTGTGGTTCTATTTCAATATAAATTATAATACTAAATAAACATATTTATAATATATGCTGACCATAAACCTATCTTTTATATATTAATTATCACCATTTATTTGTGAAAATTTTAAAATAAGATTTTTGTCCAGACAGGGAAATCAGGGATCTACAGAACTACTCCCAGGGATCTATAAAACTACTCCCATCATGAAAAGATGAATTGCTCCACATGCCATTCAAAAAGCTCTAAGTTTATAATATATTCGGCTCTATTCAAATTACTTTTTAAAAAATCTTCAGGTTATTTAGGAGAAAAAAAAAAACAACTTTAAATTTCAAAAACCATTCACACCTGATAAATGCAAAATTATAAATTACTTAGATTAACAAGGTAAAAATAAAATAAATCTGAGCCTATTAAAAAAAAAAAAAGAATTAGTCTTATAAATACTCAGACCCAGAGTATATAAATAGTAAATACGAACAGGTGGAAGAAAGAGTGTAATAAACACAAAAAGAAAAAAAATTACAATGCCTTAAATTTTCAGGGAGACTTCTAAGCCAACCTTCAGTAAGGGTTAAGAGAAACCACCCCCCATGTGGGGCGAGAAATCTCCAGGAAAACTAAAATTGCGACATATTTAAAATGCATAAAATTACGATTTATTTAAAATCTATAACATTGCGATATATTTATAATATATAAAATTGTGATATATATATACAAGCTATGAGTGTTTCATTATATATATATATATANTGTATGTGTGTGTGTGTGTGTGTGTGTGAGTACACAAATAAATATGCTCATAATAGTATTTTTGAAATTAGGCAAAATATTTTTTAAATGGTAACAAATTACTACTGTAGTATTTCAGCATGAGCAAAATTTAATAGAAAATAGAGTTAAAATTTCTTAAATTATTTAGAATTTATGAAATTTTAGACACTTTTTACAATGAAAAATACAAATATGTATAATACATGTTATAGGAAATAAAATATAATTTGTTTAGAATGAACAGCAATTGTTTTACCTTGTGACTATCGACCAAAATGTGGACTCTAAAAAGAATTGTGTCATCCAGATTAACTTCTTCATTTCTATAGAGAATTTGAAATGTCCTACTGACACCAACACCATTAACGATACATGCAGGAAAGCCAAGCTCATTATCTGTAAATATATTAGCTAAAAGTTATTAGATACAAAGGAATCAGGGATAGAGAATTTTCTTAAACATTTGCTCAAGTTAAACAGGGGAGAAAAGACCCACCTGTGCCATTCTTGCTTTGAGTTGTAGGGATAGTGGCTTCAACTTTTACAGGGAGTTTCGGAGATACTCTGAGAGCAGCTCGTATTTGATAGAATCTGAAAATAAAATAATGAAAAAGAATAACTATTGGTAAAATAATTTTAAATCAATTTACTCAAAAATACTCACCCTCTTTGAAATAAGTCAACATTATAGAATTTACAGAGCTCAATTGAGAACTCAACAGTAGCCTGCAGTTCGCTCATTACGAAGCCATTACATTTATTCTTTTCATCCTTAAAAAAAATATATATATATATATATATATTGTTGTTAAAACAATATACTACCCTATCTTCCAAAGCCATATAAAGCAATTCCATACCTATTAAGGGGATGAAGATTATTTCAAGACCAGATTTTTATTCGACTGTTTGTCTTCAGATGCATACTTGAGTAACAAAATATTATCATTAAATATCCGATTATGAGCGAAAAATATTAAATTTAAAGTTATTACTTTGACCTCAAGGCATAGTAATAAGTATTGATTTTCATTAGATAGCCCAACTCCATTGAGAGAAAATTATGTTTTAACAATGAAAATGATTCATTAATAACTATTTCAATGAACCTTACAGCCATTTTGTGCTATATGGAATCAATGGATTAAGAAGTAAACAGTGCCTAAAGGAATTATGACAAGGGCTAGTGAACTAAAGGAAAACTAGACTAGAGCTTCCTGCCGGCGCGGAAAGAAACTTCATCCACAGAGGATGCACAATGAAATTTCTGGTTTAGAGAGTAAATTAATTCTATTTAGTTAATTATACGGCAAACGAGAATTAGAAACAAAAAATGCACGTTCTGCAAATAAATAAAAACTCACCGACTATTTTCAACACTAAATCCCCCCCCCCTGTTTTTCCTATTTCATTATATTACGAAGTTACAGTGCAAATTGACTAACGATTTTTAAGCACTAAAGTTATTCTATACAATTAAGCATTTAATTTAAAGTTGTAAAATTTTTAACTCAACAATGCTCTGATATTAACAATATGAAGAGGGAGGGGATGTAAAACAAATAACTGAATAAATAAATTTTTCTTAGTAAAGAACAAATTGCTAGTAATTTATTTAAGATATTTTTACCAATTTGACAGATAGTATATTTTTGCAGTTAACGTCAGATAGATTAACTTTGAGCCATTTTACAAAGAATAGTATTAATGAATCGTATTAAGATACTTAAAAATTAGAAATAAAATCAATTCGTGAAGCTTAAAGTAATTTTAAGTTTAATCCATTGGAATTATAATTTAATTTACAGAATTAGATGATTTATAAAGATCATTAATAGGAATTCTACCTCGTTGTTTGCAAACAAAATATTCTTAGTACCCTCTACTGGGCTAAGAATTCAGTAGGCTATGATTTAGTAGGTTCTGTTATTTTTGTTGAAGGTTAAAGAACCGAATTAGAAATTTAGTTCACACTGCTTCTATTATTTGCTTATTAAGAAAGACAGTCTTTAAAAGCTCTGTTGGGCTTTAAGACAAACTGTAGTTTTGATAAGAGTTTTACTTATAGGTAATGCCATCCTCTAGTTTTTCAATTGATGAACGATCCTTTTTGTATTTATTTACTAAGTTGCATAAATAAATTGGTTAATTTATTTAATCATAAATTAAACGTAACATTATAATTGATTTATGAAAATAGCTTCAAGAATGGGAAATTTCAAAAGGAACTTAAATATTAAATTTATTTTCATTCATACATTTTAGCTTAGTGTAAATAAGTAATTTTTGGCTATTTGAATTATTAGATTATTCATTCAGATTGATTCAAATTGTAATTTTTTAAAATTACTATTTATCACAGGGTATCAAACGTGAAAAAAATTAGTCCTGAATCCCAAATTTAGCAGAATAGTAGAATGAGCAGTTATAAACAATTATGACTGCAGTAGCTTACAGTACGACAGGATTTACTTTTATTTATTGGAACTTGACAATGAGCAACAAATGCTGTCCAGGCTGTCAAGTTGATTAGTAATCATTTTAGTACCTAATTTATTTGTGAGCATGACTGTAGATAAACTTATTCACTTAAGTACTTATTGATTAAAGAATCAAAGAATAGGAGGACAGACAATTAAAAGTGAGTGGTGGCTGTGTTTATATTACCTTTTATGATATTTCTTCATGGGATGAAATTATTCAGTGGATTTATTTTTAGTGTTTTAAATGATGGTGTACATCTTTATCCTTGTTTTCCCCTTCTGTCTTCTGCTCAATCCCAATCAATTCTGTTAAAATTCATTTACTTTGACTTTTTATTTTTATTGAATAATTTGAAATTTTTCTTGTGTCTTGCTTATTTAATTAAGTTTTATTGTTGAATGTCTGAAATATGAATTTCGGGTCAAATAAAAGATGTAAAGAGAGATGCCCTTCCTTAGCATATCTCTTCACAAGTTGTATCTGATTATGACCCTCTTCGGTTGAAATACTTAAGCTTATGAATTATTTATTGTAGGGAAGTTGTTCTGACCTTAATTAGGCTAAATAAAGCCCAGATAAAATTCTTATAAGTGTAATTTAATGGCACTACGTATTTTATTTTTTGAATATTATCTATTAATTTGAAATTTTGAATATTTCATCTTTTCTGTTGTAATTATTTCTTACTGTGTGTAACTAATACAATGTACTTGATTATAGTTGTAATTGATCACTTACTATTCATTCGATTCGCAAAGAAGAGACATTTTAGACCTAATGAAAGCTTGTCCTATCTATAATCTATTAATTTTTTCATCAAAGGAAGTTGAGAATGGAAATGAAGAATGCTCTCTATCTGAAATAATCAATAAACATTCAAAATTTTTCAAATTAAACAAAAATTTAATCTATATTCAGAATTGTAGATATGATGGGAGCTCAGGGTGATAATAGAGTTAGAAATTAAATGGTTATTTTCAAAAACTTTTGTAATTTTGACCTTGTATAATATTTTATAACTCATAAATATTGGTGGATGGAAGATAATATGGAAAGGTATAAGTAGTCATGCACAGTCTCAAAAGAAGTTGATACAAAAAAAAAAAAAAAAGAAAAAAAAAGAATGCTCAATTAATGTAAGCAATGTGACCTTAAACTACAGTAAGAAATTATAGAATGACTGTCAATGTTGGAAATTACTTTTAATTGTGAAATTAACCGGATTACGATAATAATTATTTAACAACTTATTATTAGATTTTCTCCTTAAAAAGCTTATAAAAGTAAATAGTTTTCATTTTATTCTATTTCATTGGTCTTCAATAAGTTTAATCTTGTACTACAAGTCAGAAATAAAAAAGTGCATTCTTGTTGAATAATTTGGCTGCTTAAATGCTCAGGAAATTAAAGAAATAAGGGTTTTTTAGACACTTAATCGGACATTTTAAACTTAATTTGATTATATTTAGTTGGAATTATTGGGAAAAATCTGAAAACAAGAAAACATTTTCACCCTTTACCAAAAAACAATTATAAATATTTGATTCAAACAAAAAGCATATAGACTCACTTTTAAACCATATTAATACAATATCCAGTGTATAAATAAGCTTATTTAGTTACTGGTATAAGGTTTCATTGTTTCATTTTATTTATGTAATTCCTGTATCACAAAATTATATTTGAAGCTCTTGAAGACAGCAATGACACAAGGCACTGAACTCGTAAAGCACAATAAATCCCTCTACTGGGCTAAGAATTCAGTAGGCTATGATTTAGTAGGTTCTGTTATTTTTGTTAAAGGTTAAAGAACCGAATTAGAAATTTAGTTCACACTGCTTTCAGTTTTTACTGTCATATGATTTTATTTTAGTCATATGCTAAGTGTAAACTTGGCCAGAACGGGGTCAAAACGGACTGAAACATAAATGAGGTATGAAGTGAGGGCAGTATTAGTGAGTCTATCACTCAATAATGAATCAAAATTTTTTTTTGGATAGGCTTCAGACTGGAAAACGGAAAAGTTTAAGGAAAAACTTCTTCCATTAATGACGATTCTGTGACCTTTGGTGGAAGAAATTCTAGAACTGTTTAAGAACTTGCAGGGAAACTCAATGTAAGCAAATCGTTGAGTTTGGTAAATAAATTTTTAAAAAAAGTTTATTAAAATCTACAGTATTTAAATAAAAAAATAAAATCTAGAGTATTTAATATCAGTGTACAATTCAATAAAACATTTTCAAGTAATTAGTTACAAAAAACATACAAATGGATCTCACAACATGACAAATTTGTGGTTCTATTTCAATATAAATTATAATACTAAATAAACATATTTATAATATATGCTGACCATAAACCTATCTTTTATATATTAATTATCACCATTTATTTGTGAAAATTTTAAAATAAGATTTTTGTCCAGACAGGGAAATCAGGGATCTACAGAACTACTCCCAGGGATCTATAAAACTACTCCCATCATGAAAAGATGAATTGCTCCACATGCCATTCAAAAAGCTCTAAGTTTATAATATATTCGGCTCTATTCAAATTACTTTTTAAAAAATCTTCAGGTTATTTAGGAGAAAAAAAAAA
>KZ807186.1:148139-171258 GCA_000696205.2 Oncopeltus fasciatus | reverse complement strand
TATTAATTCCTTTTAAATATAAATTCATAAAATAATTTTTTTTTTAAATTAAATTAAATCAATAAATACAAAAAATAATATTAAAATTATGGAAAGGCAGTCAATTTAAGTAACAAATAATGAAAGTTTAATCGGATTTTATATATTTGATTTATCTAACTTCAATACTTTAATTGACAGAAGCAAATCATTAGAAAACATGATTCTCTTTCCAATAATATATGCAACTGCCTCAGCCATCTAGAGGTTTATTATGGATGTAAAAGGGGAGAAAGTCCATGTCTCAACAAAGAATTATCATTCATTCAAAAGTGGTTGTGGGTGCGGTTGAGCAAATATCTCCTTTCTTTGGTCAGCTGAAAGAGGAGTGGGAGAGGACAGAATTCCAGGACAATACCTGGACAGAGTGTCCTACAGAAAGATGAGGAAGGGTCAATGACCATTCACACAAACCAGATTTCCCCCTCCCCTCTTCATATACTCACTCACAACCCTCTCCTACTTGCTCACACATGAATAATCAATATTCTCTACTTCCACCTACACTATGCTATCTCTTTCATTTTTACTACTCTATTAGCCATTTCAGACTCTCTTTCCCATTCATATTAACCTATATTTTTATAATCCTCTTTCCCTCTTCCTCCTTGACTTTTTCTTGATCACATAAAATAATTGCTATTCCAATATAATCACCAACTAAACTAACTCTCTTACTTTAAGATACTAAAAATTCCAAAGGTTTGTAACTATTAATTAAATTAAATACAACAGAAAATATTCTCCATTAAAGGACGAAATATTGGATAAAACTATTATTAAATGCTAAAAAAAAATTGAAAAATATAAATACTATACTTGATTGTAGGATTCCTCTGCAAACAAGGACTCTAGAGCTATAATTTAAAGTAAGTTCTCTTTCCCGTATTTTGGTTGGTGCCATATTTCAGAAATGAAATTATGATTAAATAACTAGGTAATCCACAAGAATTTGATTTGTATTCAAGTACCTATTTGTTTTATCATGATATTTAACCACATAAATCATCTTTATTTGTATATTAATGAACAGATTTCTAAAACCGTTAATTAAAAATAAAAATGGAACTACTGTATATTCATTGAAATCTCTTAAATGGATAAATTTATATGAAAATATAAATAATTACTAAATAATAAGTTACTGCCAACTAATCTAGATTGTTATTAATTAATAAGTAACTCAGATATGATGACAGAAACAATGGCTTTCAATCACTGGCCTAAGACAAATTAGATTAAATAAAAACTTGCTAAGTTGAATTATTTCCCCTTACTTCCTGTTAATTTCTTGTGGCTCCCCACCTCCTTGGGGCCAAACCTTGCCCCTCCCTCCCAGGCACCTCTTTTTCTGGGAGGTCCTGGTGAGGACTGGACAGCCCGCTTGTCTCCCTCCCCACCAGTCCAAACAGTCCTACCAGCTAAGGTTGGTATCCTGGACACTGGTCAGCCAGTTATGAAGGAGATTCTAGTCCCACTACTCTTCCTCCACTTCCCTGATCCGGCCTGGTTTAAGAGCTTCAAACTAGAGCTTCCAAACATCCCAGACATAGTTCATCCACCAGTGCCAGATGATGGTAATTTATATGTTATGATTTTTTTTTTTAAGAAGAAAAGTCTAGACAACTCTTCTTCCAAGGAAGCAATTTTTTTTTAAGTTAAGAAAGTAGGCAACCAGTTATTGTTTTTTATACTTTTATGAACTTGAATAGTCAAAATAAATACAAATAATAACAAGTTTTAAGTAATATTAATAATATGTAATATTAACTTCTAAAATCTCTTCTTAAAATTCTTTATAAATACAAAATTTGTCCTAAGTAATTTTTTTATTCCTCTTGTTTTGCCTGAGATAAACTAAAGTGGAATAAAAGGCATTATAATGATCTAAAATATGAAGTGAACTCATAAATAATAATTTGCTAATATTTAAGCAAAAGAAAAAAAAAATTGGAATTAAAATTAAAAGACAGTTATACTAGTTAGTTGGTGACTTGAGTTACTGACAGAATAGTTAGTGACATAATTTTAATTGCTAATTAATAAAGCAATAACTAGTCAGCAAAATATTAATTATTAAAATATTATTATTAACTAAATAGAGTGAAATAGTGATAACAATTTTTTTTTTTTAAAGTGATAATTTTAACTTTTCTACAAAAATATCTTGTGAAATCATCCTGAGAAGTTGGAATTATTTACTTGCTCAAAACTCACATGAGGATAGAATGTGACAAATGACGCCACTCTTACAGTAGCACACATGCTCCTAAAAATTATTGAGTCCTATTTATTCATGAAGAAATAGAGTGATTTCCAGGCAAGTCCAGAAAAAATATATTGATTCCCACAGAACATCTTATAGTAAGTTGGTAGTGCACTCAATATTTTGGTTGACTCTGAAATTAACTGAGTATATTGAGAGTTTGATATTATTAATTAATGAGTGAATAACAATTAGATATTGGATCTCTACCTGAAATCGTGTTTTGATAACATCAAAAGGTTGGCCAAGAAACCGAGTGATTGCTCCAGCACAAGCACCAGCAAATGAATATTCCCATGCATTCAGCTGCTCTCTTGTGTTATCAAAACCAACCATTATACCTTTAAGAAACAGTAATATTAGCATTATTTTTTTTCGGAGAGAGAGAGGGGGGGGGGAATGATNATATATATATATATATATATATATATATATATATATATATATATATATATATATATATATATATATATATATATATATATATATATATATATATATATATATATATATATATATATATATATATATATATATATATATATATATATATATATATATATATATATATATATATATATATATATATATATATATATATATATATATATATATATATATATATATATATATATATATATATATATATATATATATATATATATATATATATATATATATATATATATATATATATATATATATATATATATATATATATATATATATATATATATATATATATATATATATATATATATATATATATATATATATATATATATATATATTTTGAAGCACAAATGTAAATGTTATATGTTGGTTAATGTATTTTTCTTCAAGGGCAAAAAATTAGAAATAGTTTTCTGATTTCTAAAAAATAAATAATCCACAAAGAAGCAATGTAAACTACCAAATGAAGTTTACATATATTTCAATGCTAAAGTACAAACAGGCACCTATTAGTTTCTCACTAAAGAAATACAAACAAATTTTTATGTAAGACTTGTATTAATACTAAGGTTTTTTGGTTCATTTTATTCATGAAAATGTGTGGTTCATCACATAAAGTGTTTTTAATTGTTAAGAGACATATATATATTACTCTCAAATTTAAAATAGCAAGAGATATAATAATACTCATTAGATTGATGATAATATTCAATAAAATAAATTAAATACATAAACTATAAATGTCAAAATATTAATTTTTGCATAGCTGCTCTTCCACTATTGACTGAGGGTAATTTAGATGACAAGGAAGATGAAGAAGAATTGGATCCAGAAGTTTCCCCCGGCTTATTTCAAGGAGATATGGCAATGACCAATGAGGTAAGCCCATCTTAATACACTTCCAAGGAGTTAATTTATGAATTCAGGTGATAAAAATTTAATAAGTAAAATCATTGTTAAAATTTTCATGAGACATTTTAATAAAATATTTTACAACAGGTGTTTTTATAACTTCAACAATATTTACAATTACAATTCTTTAAAAATTTTATTAAATAAATTAATCATGAAATCACAGTTTATTCAAAAAGAAAATTTACAAGCTCTGAGACAAAACTGATTAAGTTTTTCCTTGCAGATTTATATGCTCTATGTCAAAAGTGGATTGAAAAAAAAATTTAAAGGTTATTGTGAAGAGAATAATGAATCTAAAAATTAACCAATCAACAAATACATTAAAGCAAAACTTAATGTTTATAAAACTTTATTAACAAGTTTAAGTTGCTAATAAAAAGTAGAAAAGGCTATTTTTCACAAGGTCAGAGCAGCCTAAGCTTAGTTGTTTCAGTGGATGGAAATAAAAACAAAAATAGGGCTTTTTAATATGCAAGCTTAAACTTGGACCACTTCTCTATAATTAAAAGCATTATCTCTTGAAAATTCAAATGGAATTATACTCCTTTAGATGTAAAATGTAAATGTAGCTACTTAACTGGTCTTTAAACCATTATTTTCAATGTATCAACTTTCTTGATGATTACACTGCTCTTCAATTCAAATTCTACTAAAAATAAACATTTAAAAGTTGAATCCCCTGGCCAATTTTCCTCAAGGAATTGAGGAGGTTCTAGTCCTTGGAAATAAAATAAAGAGGAGAAGTTGAAATTTGAAATACAATTTTTCATACATAATGACAGTTCATTTTAAGTCTTAAAAAAATAACAGTTTTCCTAAAGAGAAAATACATATTACAAGATATGTTTGTTTTTGGCCTGTGGTACTAGAGAAGATGCACTCAGTTGTGATGGTCTTACATTTTCAATTCAGGGCCTAGGTTAGGCCAAGGTGTACCCAGGAACACATCAGGATCCCACATGGTCAATACTAACACATGTATGAAATAAAAGAACATTTTTAATGAGTCCTAAACCAGGAATCTTTAGCCTAGGGGTCTAGCCTCACCATAAAAAAAAAAAAAAAGACTGACCATGCCCACACTATATTTTTTTGTGGAAAAGAACCAATTCTCAATAGATTGCAGATTGGCAACTACTTTTCAGAGTTTAGTATCCTACCTGGTTTGATGTCATCTAAGCCTACCAGCAGACTCAAAACTAGAATCCCAAGGCTATAGGGCAAAGACTGGACTGAGGCTGAACTCCTTTTGCACTTTTATGCTTGATATTTTCTTTGTAATTTTTTTCAGTTGATCATGCAGGTTTAGTTTAGCTGGTCATCAATATCATTACCGCATTGAATTATATATAAAGAAGTTTGAGAAAAGTAACAGTGATACTTATTATTGAAGCACTATCACTCTCATATATTGAAATGACTGTCACAAAATTTGTTAAAAAATTAAAAAAATAATTAGAGATTTGAAGTTATATATTTATAAATNATAGAATTACAAAACAGACTATGGACAAAATAGAATCAAACTACAGGGAAAAAAAGTACTATTAAATTAACAAATGAAAAGTAATAACAATCATATTAGTGTTCAACAATTTAATGAAGCTAAACAACTATAAAATTTAATAGAAAATACGAGGCCTCGTAATATCAGGCCTGGAGAAATAAAAATAAGAATTTAAATAATTAAATTAAATACCAGGTGCATGAAAGTCAATCCATACATAATTCAGAGAAGAATAAATTTTAGTGTTATATAAAATTAAAGACGCGATAAAATGTGTAGTTAGATTGTCCTTATCTAAATAAATATTTTGAATTATAATGTTATAGTTCAAATTATAAATTGAGCATTAATACAATGAAAATAATTTAAAAAGGTAACCACACAGACACTGTATAAGCTAAGAAAATTCCTCAATATAATTTTTAATTCTAATAAAATATTACAATTTGACTTATAAAATTAAATCCACTATTATTGATCAGATTTTGCTGAATATAATTAGGCATAATATACAATATATACTTCAATGAGAAGTACCAAGATTTCATGAGTTCAACAATTAATTTTCACTACCAAACTGTTGAAATGTTTTTAACCAAATTTTGGTCTTACTCTAAACCCCCCCCCATCCTTCTCAACCAATTTTAGTGATTAACAAACTTATCCAATGGTTTAAAAAGAAGCTTAAATACGAAATATAATTTCTAACACTAATCAATGTATCATATATACATATAATAATCTGTCACTAACAAACATAAAGAATAAAATTCACTTCAGACTTATTATGACTAGTATTTTTACAGGAATTTATAAATCAAATGTATAAGTAGGAGATTAATGCCTCCCACAAACATCATTGTTGTTATTAACTGAATAACAATTGATAATAAGTAAATAAAACTTAAGCTATAATGAATAAAATCATCCTCTAAAATGAACACCTTCCATATAATATAAATATAATTTTTTGTTGCAGAACCAACTGAATACATAACAATATCCAGAGCTATTTCTACAATAAATTTTATGACTTGTATTAAGTTTGTACCCTGGGATGGGAAAAAAGAAGATTATCTAATTATTTGGCCAATCAAATTCCCAAAAGGGTAAGCATGCTCAAGATTTTATAAATCCAATTACACTTAACACTAGCCTTTACACACTTGAAAGATGTAGTAAGAAGTATTGTGTCAAAGCTCAAATTTCTCTCATTTTACCTTTAACAATTGAAAATTATCAAATAGAGGTTTTGCGCCTCAACTTCTTACAATTTAATCTTAGACATCTTTGACTATTTTAGTAAAACTTGCTGAAAAAGTAAACTTTTCTTCCAAAATACAAAATAATGAAGCAAATAAAAAAAAATAGTTAACCCTTTAAAAATCAATTTTATTTATTTAAAATATATTTCAGTTTATCAAATAAAGTTTTTAAAAATCTAGCATAATTTCACAATTGGATTAAATAAAATTTGTTCTTGCTTTCTTAACAGTTAAATAACATCCTAACAAACTCAATCCCTTCTTATCAAACTAATGTCGGTCAACTGATATAAAAGAAAATATCTAAAAAAAATATATAATTTTTCAAAAATAATAATACTCTTTAAACAGAAAATAATGAAATAACCGCAAAATTGAGAGGATAATACCTTAGAATTAATAGAACATAAATTCTGTAACAAAAATCACTAAAAGGTAAAATAATAATAAAATAGTAATAATTGAACACATATTTTAACATTGATTGTCANGACTCAATTCTTTGGCAGTAGCAATGTACACACAAAAAGAAAAAAAAGAGTAAAATTTTTGGGGATCTCTTGCCCTTCACCGGTAAGAGAGACTAGACTGTGGGGCAGAAGGAACTCAAAGTAAGGGAAAGGCGATTGGGTTTTACCTAATCCTCTTACTGTTGGCAATTGATGCCAGGTCTTAATTGGCTTTGAGAATGTGGATATAGGTGCACTCTCTCGTCTTCAGTTGTAAATCAGAAGCCGTGTCGGAAAGTTGTTCAATCATTTGAACTTGGAAAACTTCATTAAATGACTCTGAGCATGCCTTGCTATGGGAAGAGGGGACAAGAGGGGAAGCAGGTTGGGAGTTGGGGCAATAGTAGAATTAGGTTTAGGGTGGAATGTTCGATTTTAAGGAAGGATTTTTCTATTGAGGAGTTGGGGTGAGAACACCAGTGACGAAGTAGTAGTCTACTAGTTTTATAACAGCACCCAAATAAATGGCTTCACCTTTAGATATATTCCATGTGAACTTTATGGAAAAAGCCTTATTAAGGTCCACTAGGAATGTGGATAGGGATTTTTGTCCGTGGGTCCAAATCATAAAAATATAAAAGATATCTTTTCCAGATGAGGGGTTGCAAAGGGTGGGAGACCAGGAACATTTGTTCAAGTTGGCCTATGTATAAACTGGCATATGGAGGGACCATTTTAGTACCCTTTGCTGTACCTCCAATTTGTAAATAGGTATCACCATTAAAGGTGAAGATGTTTTTGATTATTTTGATTGGGCACTCAGTGCCCCCTCCTCTGAATTTCTAATTGGTCTTGCAAAACTAGAGGCCCGCTGGCCAAGAAAATATTTGAGGGACTCAAGCCCTTCAGGAGCCCCCATTGATATGTATAACGAAGTGACATCTATGGTAATTAATAAAATTGATTTTGAAGGGGGCAAGGACAAATCATTCAAAATTACTAAAAAATGGAGGGTGTCTTTAATATATGAAGGAAGGACTGAGGATAGTGGTTGCAGGTGATATTCAACAATGGAAGAGATTTTATCTCCCGGGGATACTATACGTGACAATTGGTCTCCCGGGATTTCCGGCTTATGTATTTTTGTAATAAGTATAAATGGGAAATGACAGGTTGGGGAGGACAGAGTTCTTTGATGTCCCTGTCGGTAAGCCCTTCTTTTGGGCCATTGGTAGTCAGATATTCTTGAGATTTCCTTTGAAAATTCCAATATATATATGTATATATATGTGTGTGTGTGTGTGCGCGTGCACGTTTGCGTGTTTCATTAAATCTAACATAAATGAGATTAATAGTAGGAGGTTAAGAAATCAGGATTATAATCACCTGTTGAAACTTAAACAGAATCAACCAACATGGGTAGTCTTCATAATAGTAAAAGTTATTTTTACTAGGTTAAACTAGAATGAATATATTAAACAAAAAAATTGTGACAATTCATGAGACTATTAAAATTACAACCTCTGATAAGGAGATTTACTGAGAAATTAAGAGCAACTATAAATTTTATAGTCATAGAATTACAAAACAGACTATGGACAAAATAGAATCAAACTACAGGGAAAAAAAGTACTATTAAATTAACAAATGAAAAGTAATAACAATCATATTAGTGTTCAACAATTTAATGAAGCTAAACAACTATAAAATTTAATAGAAAATACGAGGCCTCGTAATATCAGGCCTGGAGAAATAAAAAAAAGAATTTAAATAATTAAATTAAATACCAGGTGCATGAAAGTCAATCCATACATAATTCAGAGAAGAATAAATTTTAGTGTTATATAAAATTAAAGACGCGATAAAATGTGTAGTTAGATTGTCCTTATCTAAATAAATATTTTGAATTATAATGTTATAGTTCAAATTATAAATTGAGCATTAATACAATGAAAATAATTTAAAAAGGTAACCACACAGACACTGTATAAGCTAAGAAAATTCCTCAATATAATTTTTAATTCTAATAAAATATTACAATTTGACTTATAAAATTAAATCCACTATTATTGATCAGATTTTGCTGAATATAATTAGGCATAATATACAATATATACTTCAATGAGAAGTACCAAGATTTCATGAGTTCAACAATTAATTTTCACTACCAAACTGTTGAAATGTTTTTAACCAAATTTTGGTCTTACTCTAAACCCCCCCCCATCCTTCTCAACCAATTTTAGTGATTAACAAACTTATCCAATGGTTTAAAAAGAAGCTTAAATACGAAATATAATTTCTAACACTAATCAATGTATCATATATACATATAATAATCTGTCACTAACAAACATAAAGAATAAAAATAAATAAAAAAAACTTATAAATTAAAAGAGGTATTCATTTCATGTTTGGGATAACTAACAGTGCGTGATAGTATAAATTTCCAATGCTATCAGCGAAGTAAATTCGTCCAAAGATCATTTCCAAAACATTTCATTATACCCATCAAGTTCATAGTTTTACTAAATGAGTTGCAGATTAGTCTTCTTTTTTAATTAGGCATTGTTCCAATGAGGTTATCGCTATATTGAAGACTTGGATCTACATCTTATTTTACAGTCAAGGTCTCCAGTCTCCTTTCTGCTGGTCTCATTAAACTATTCTATCAACCCTGCCTTGACTCAATTCTTTGGCAGTAACCACTCAATCAGAGTCACGTTTTCAATAAGTGCTTATTCAAAGGCTCTGTCACCTACATCTACTTGATTCTTCACTTCGAATCCAGTCCAGTCTAAAGAGCTTCAGCCATCTTCTCCATAAGTCCATTTTTACAGTCTTGATTTTGAAGTATAATCTTTAGCTTAGGTCCAGGCATCAGAAATATGAGGTATACACATTAAACATGTATCTGTGAGTGTATGTGTTAGTCAGTACATACATTTTTTGTTCATAATATTATTAATTCATTTATTTTCAACAGAATACTTGTCCAATTTCGACAAACAAAGCCTTGAGAACACAACATATACTTTTGAGTATGATTACGATAGTATTATGCACTATGGAAAAAACTTCTTCAGGTAATTATTCTTTTAGTTTTCTTAAATTTAATATAATTGTAAAACTAACCTATACATGGGACACAAAATAAATTTGTATATTACTTTGTAACAAATAAAATGTTTTAATAGAATTTAGGTCCCATTTAGTCTATCTCAATCAATCTGTTTCTCTAAATGATTGAATGTGTGCATGATAGTGGTTAATGGAAAGCAAGCTGCAATGTACATCAATTGAACTTTGGTGAAGGAGTTTTAATTAAGTCCATAATTAATATACCTTCGAGAAGCTTATAGAAATTTGAATACTTCATACTTAACAACTTTAAATTTAATTATAAATGAACTGAAAAATAAAATTATAATTTTCCACTCTGCTTAAAGAAAAATGCTGATAAAGTAACTGCTAAGAGGCAGAATCATTTATGACAACTAAATGCTTCAGCCTCTCAGTATGGGACGACTGATTTGAGACATTATAACTTAGAGAAGTATCTCAAAACATTATGCTGATTTGAAGAAGAGTATACTATTTAAAAACTAAAACAGATACAAGTAATAAATTTCTCACAAAATAGATAGTGTACACAAACAACTAAATGGATAATTTTTCAATACAATACTGGATTGCTTATATTCTGAACTCCAATATTATTATATGGAAGTTTACTTTTTGCAATAAAAATTTTTTAAAAGTTTTAGCTAAAAGAAAGAGAATTTTTGACTATTAGTTGAATGAGGATGGCAAAGACACAGTAAATTACGAAGCACAATTGGTAAGGAAGGAGCTTAACTGCCTAAAATAGAAGTTATTGAAGGCAAGAAACATTACAGTACCCAGTCAGGAATGAGCCATTAAGAAATTCTTGAAACATAATAGGAAAATACTTCACAAGATAATGAATTATATTTATGAGCGATGTTAATGTATGAGTCTTCTTCACTTCTATGTTAATAATAGCTTGGTACACTACTACTTTTTTTTGCATTAAAATTTTCAGCTATTGTTTTTTCACTAAGCTGCATAAGGTAATTTCTCACTTAAATGGACATTAGCTCATATGCTAAAACATGTATTTGTACAAAGACAAACTCTAATTATTTAGTAAAAGTTAAATAATATTATGGTTAATAAGGACTGGAAAAGATCTTCCATAGCAATGGGGGAAAAGGCATTCATTACCAGCTCCTTCATTAAAAAAAATAACATAAGTTCTGCATAAAAGAAATTTCCTTTGGTGTCATACAATTTTTAAATGCCTTTAAAAGACAATGACAGTTTGCTAGAGCAAATTTACCTCGAAGCTCATACACCTTGCGAAGGTTACAAAGAATGATTATAAGAGTATTTTGAGTAGAGGCCAATTACAAAATATTCAAGTTAAAAATATATCAAAATAATGCTTGCCTTTCTTAAACAGACTGGAAGGGATTGTTAAACTCTTGTATCAAAATCTCATACATTAAAAGTATGTACATAATGAAAGGATTTGTTCTATTGCAAACCATTACAGCTAATCAAATGGAGAGTTTTTCTATTAGTAGGATTATTAGTAGTTAATTTGTTGAGGTTTGGTCAAGGTTTATCTAAAAAAAAATACGATTTTTCAAAAAGTGTACTTTTAATTAGTTTTTTTTAAGGAGGGGTTTTGGTCAAGGTAAATTTAAAAAAAAACAAATTTAAAAAATGTGTATTTTTTAAAATTATCTGCCAACAGGCTGGCCTTTATATGTCAATTTACTGATAGTAAAACATTGATAACTTTAAGTAATTTAATAAATCTGGAATGTCTGCCTCACTCCTTTGCCATAATTTATGACTAAGAAGAAGCTAATTTCAAATATGATATATTAATTGTAATATGGTATTTTATCAATTTATTTTATGAAATTAATTTATCTTATTAAAACATAGTATCAATAAGTAAGTAAAAGAATTTAGTAATGGTTATTAACTTCTGAAGTATCCCTCTTTCTGCTTTACTTTTAATGAAGATCTTGTAGTAACATGCTATTATTGTGTCAATGAAAAATAAAATTATTTAATTTTTACATTTATAGTAGGAAATCATTAATTACATAATACTAAACTAAGACATACTCTTATCAACATGATCAAATTTAAGCTACATATGTATTTCATGTTGCACCAATAAAGGATTAATTCTCCTTTTACAACTATTTGAGAAAAGAAAGCGACCAGTTTCTCCTTCCTTTTCGTTAAAATCACCTAACCTATTTGGTTTTGTCTTGCTTAAGCCTAACATACAATTCATTTTACACAAAAATCATGCTTTTGTTCTTCTAAAACATCTCTGCTTCTGAGATATTTTCTTTAAAAACAAATCTTTATCACAGCTTAAATTTGATCATGTTGATAAGAGTTCAGAACCAGTTGATTTGTCTTAGTTCAGTATTGGGTAATTAATGATTTCCTACTATAACTGTAAAAANGGAACGGAGGCTCCTACTCTACAGGCAGAGAGATAAGGGAGGCTATGAGAGCTTAGCGCGGCGAGGTGGGGGCCGGACAGGTCTTCCCCTGTCGACCCCAGTGCTAAGGATAACGGCTACAAAAATAGTTCGCTTTACTCACTGTTTAGATGTGATCCTCGCGACGATTCGAGCTGAAACTGCACTCACATGTCACTGACACTTCACTACAAATGTATGTAGAGTTTGAGATCTCAGTTCTTCCCACAACTCGTATGTTATAGTTGGAAAGACGGAGCGCTATATACAGGTGTATACTGATCACTGGCTACACCACTACTCATATTAAGTTTTAAAAAGATAAATTAATTTCATATAATAAATTGATAAAATACCATATTACAATTAATATATCATATTTGAAATTAGCTTCTTCTTAGTCATAAATTATGGCAAAGGAGTGAGGCAGACATTCCAGATTTATTAAATTACTTAAAGTTATCAATGTTTTACTATCAGTAAATTGACATATAAAGGCCAGCAATCAATTTTTTGAACAAATGTTGTTTTTAATTAAACCCCATAGTCTGGCAGTAGTACATATAAGTTAGCCATTTATAAGTTTCATTAATGTTGCATAGCCTTTGTATGAGGTGATAGCATTTTTGGACTTCTATAAGAGACTGAATTTTCAAACATTCCTAAAAGATTTATTGGTTATGAATTGAGGGACTTAAAAATTGAAAGCTTCTCATAAAGTTTGTAGATAGTCATGAATTTGCTTTTTTAAAATAATAATGACAATAAATTTGTAAAGTAATAAAAATACAAAACACATTTAAAAATATCTTATGCTACACATTCTTTCTCTATGGAGGGTTAGGTTAACTTAGTTAATATAATGATTATATTTTTGGAGAATCATGTTTACTTGAGTACTATTTTCAAAGTTCATTTTTTATTTACAGCAAAGGTAAAGGAAAACCAACTATAACACCTAAACACCCAGGAGCTAAACTAGGCCAAAGAAAAATGCTAAGTAAAACTGATTGCCTAAAAGTTAATGACCTTTATGGCTGTTTAAGCAAATCAAGTTATCTGCAAAGAAAATATTATACTATTTGCCAAGTTCTTGGACTCTAATTATTTCCAAAATTAAATTATTTTTATTTATATTCAAATGTGATATACTATCTATTATTTCTCTACTTTTTTATAATGAAAATTATAACATTATGACTTTATATTATTAATTTTACCCAACTCTACTTTTTTTCATTAAATTTCTAATTGAAACTAGTCCAAAGGCTCATGTGCCTCTTCAGAGAAAGTTTTTTGTGTCATGGCGGCAAGATACTTGACAGGCAGAATGATCTGCTGGTATGCACCCGAACTACTCATGGGCACTTGAACACAAAAGATTCAGGAGTTTTCTGGATTCAGGAGAAAAGGGGTTTTCTGGATCTGCTTGTACATGATCAATTTTCATATGTTTGAGTCACACTGTCTCAAAATTTGTATTCTTCTTTTTTTCTTTCTATCCCTCTTCTCTTTGTACTATTCACTAATATGAGGAACAAAAAAGAAGTCCCTCATGAGGTGGGTATATGGAGGATCAATTAGGGGAAAGTAGGAGGGGAGGTACCCAAATAATCATAGTTAAATTTTGTCATACCTTTTGCAAAAACAATACAGAATATAAATAATAGAAAATCAAATTTTGCTTCTGTTTAGTTTCATTATTTGATCCACATAACTAATAATAATGGAGATATTGAGAATAATTTTTTTTTTTTTTTAAGTCTCCCTGTAATCAAACTCCCTCTTATTTTATTTAAACCAAAAACAAATCTGTTAAGCTATGTGAAAAATGAAAAAGCAGATATATGAAATTTATTTTATAAAGCTGTAGAAATTAGTCAGGGTTTCAGCCAAATCAGAAAAATAAAATACTTCAAAATTGTTGAGTAATTATTTTATTATTGCTGACGTTTCAATTTTAGATGGGGATGGTAAGAGTTGATTGCTTGAAGGATCTCGGGCACTATGCAGGATCTACAATAAGAAGCAGGTCATCAACATATTATATGATAAATATATAATATAATATATCTTGGCAAAAAAGGGCAGAACAGAACTGAGGAGATTATTGAGGGTTACATTGAAAATGTCAAGAGCTAGGCAATTAACCATGACAAGGCCAGAGATTTATAGAAAAAATTTATTTTAAACAAATGGTAACCAAAGCTACAGACTGAATAAAGGCAGGGCAAGATAGGTGGATGTGTAAGTTAATGGTGTCTCTCTTGGTATTAACGATAAGGAGAGCTTTATTTATAGGGATGTTCATGAATAGAGACTGATCGCTCAGGGGGGTGAGGATAAAGTTAGGGGAGATGGAAATGAACTTAATTTCTTCCTTAAAACAAAAAGAGTTTTGTATATCATGCAATTAAATGGGTTGTTTAGAGCCAGGAGGAATCAGCTGAGTTTCATAGCAGCGAGTTGAGATTGAATATATAGGTCAAACAGTTTTGTTAGCATTGTCAGAAATGAGAGAGAGTTCATTTTGTCAGTATCTTCAGTCTTCTACATAATTACTGCATTATAGCTTTTGTCAGCATGGGTTACTAAGATGTTAAGCCAAAATGATAATTAAAGACTAAATTCTTCAAAAATTTTTCATACAAGACCTTTTTATTAACTCCTAGCTGGACGAATAAATTTACTCTTGCACCACACAGTCATTTATCTAATTCCTCTCTTCAAATAACTGTGATAGTTTAGTTCTTCCTTAATCTTCCTTTCTGACCAGTATAGAGCCAGATTTATAAATTTTTCCTTTTACACTTATTGCAGTGTCTGGTTTATAAGATATAGTTAATCCATTTACTCATATTCTTTGCCATATTACTTTTAGTATATCTGCTTAATTTATGCAGTATGGTTGTACTTATTTTATACTTTTTCATGTTATTATATTCAGGGAACTTAAATTAACCTAAAATGAGTAAATGCACACTACAAAGCTAATATTATAATTTAAGTTGGGAGAAAAAATTGTTTAGGAAATTAAAAGTTAAAGGTTTAAAAAGTGTAAAATGTGGAAAAATAATTAGTTATTTGTATCTTAAAAGTTGGTAACAACCATTTGAAATACCTGTCAAATAACTGAAAAAAAAAAATTTGAATGAAGACAGCTTAGTTATTTTGAATATAAAATAAAATAAATCTTAGTAAAGAAAAGCCTATTTTCTTTGTTTTCCAAACACAAAAAAAAAAATAAAATAAAATAAATATAAATAAAAAGAGTGAAAAATTGTAAAAAGTTTCTTACAATTTATTAAAGAAAATAAATGAAAGCAAATTTTTCTTAACGAAGAAACTAATTGGGATAAAGTACTGTAAAGAAATTGGCTTTCATGAGTATTTTGGTATCATTGAGAGGATATTTTATAAATTGAGGCTTGCTAGGAATTAGCTTTCTTTGGAGGAGAAAATTAGTTATATTTTATTATTTTTACTTCCTTTGCAATTAAGATCATGGGCGGATGTAGCCTCTTTATTCTGAATACCCTTGTCTTTGGGCACACATTTTATTCCTCAAGAAAACTTGACGGAACTCAAATTGTAAGTGGCAGGCCTTTCCCCAGGCAGATTCCCTTGCTGTGTATATGCATCTGTTGTATGACAACAATATCACTACACTTGAAATATTAAAATACCTTAAAATAGATTTAAAAAAAAAAAAAAAATAGGTCAAAAGGGAGGAAGAAAAATGACTTTGCTTGATGGAATGAAATTGTTAAATTTGCTTTTCTCGTGTTTCAATTAAGATTCAATGCAAAAAAAAAAAAAAAAAATTGTTCATATCTTTCAGAGACCAAGTAAAGGCAGAGAAACTAAAGTCAATTTAAAGTGAGAGTATACAGTTTCATAGAGTGACTAGTCTTAACCAGCTATTGGAAATCATATGTCCTTCAGTATAGGAAAACAGCAGTATGGAAGAAATAGTGAAAGTGATGCCATGATACATAGTATTAAGTATAAAAATATTGTTTAGTCAATTCCGGTGGTGCAAGCCACTTAATAAGCACATATTTTTATTTTGATGATAGTGTAGGGTTAAATAAACTCAAGAAAATAAGTGTAGAAAAAATTATTCATCTCATAAACTTCTAAGGAATATATATTTTTTCTATTCTTTCATTTCTTATTAAAACAATAAAAAAAACCTTATATTTTATATTACGTTATTAGGTTTATGATTATTACTTATATTATTCATACCTCTTAAAAATAAAAAAAAAAAAAAGTTTTTCTTCACAAAAATACACTTGGATTTATAGAAGATTTGGTACTTTGAAATGAATAGCAAAATATATTTTTCATGTATATAAGACTGAAGGTAGTAAATAGAAACAATTTTTATATCAAAGAGATATAATATTTATGCATCACACCTCTAAACCTCTACCATTCAGATTCTTCTTCCTCCTCAATAAGGCTTAGCATGATTGTTGATTTTTCATCTTGCAACATTGACTAGCCAGAAATCTTCTCGCAATCATTTGAGGTTCTCTAATACTTAGATAATATCTCACATTTTCCCCCCGGCATGAATTATTTCAGCTTCCTTGGTAGATGACCTTCCAGAATTGGATTCTTGCTGAATTAGGTTGGTTGGTCAGCATAATCTTCCTCTAAAGAAAATGATGTTCCTTCACCAAGTGGTTTGAAAACATGTTATGCAGAACATTGTGACCTCAATGTCTTTCCCCATGACAGACCAGCAAACATACTTCAGTGCATAAAAAACTAAAGGGGTATATCAAATATATTATTTCATCTTTGGCTTTGCAATTTTATCATCCTTGATTCTAATAAAGAATGCTATTATGAAGGGAACTAGAGCTATTAACTCTTAAATATTTGAACTACTTTGATTTGTGTTAAAGACTTTTTTACCCTTTCAGCAAATTTGAGTTTATCGGGTTTCATGTATTTTCAAAGTAAATTAAATAGTTCATTATAATTAAGTTCCTCAAAACTAGGTGGCTTGCAATGTGTACCTGAATAGCAGGTAACTTAAAACTGATAATAAATGAGGTTTCTTTTGAATCTTCATTTAAACCTCCTCTTAAATCTAGGGCAGACATAAATTTAGTATTCCACATGACTATGTAGCAGATTGCTAAATAGCTAAAGGTATTGGTATTTCTCACTGCTACTTTGATGTACTGAGGCAAAATAAGATTTGATCACTAGAAAAGAAAAGAAAAGTATCTTTGTATAACTTACCTAATTGAAGGTAACTGGTTGGTAAATAAAAACTAATACCAAAGAGATTAAACTTCGGTACATCACAGTAATATTTAGGCTGTTACAATTCCTGAACAAAACCAATTGTAACATATGGATGTCTCAACAATTTTGTTAAAGAAAACATTGAAATTGATAAAAACTTTTTAATTTTTTTTTTATAGCATAATTCAATGGGTTTAGATGAATATTAGTTTCATTTTCATTAGTAGTATAGAAAAATAATAATACTAAAGCATGAGTGGTAGTAAAATCAATAGTAGAATTTTATAAATTCAAATGGAGAGTTTTTGACTGCGGAGATTATTAATAGAGAATTTTGGGGTTCAGTCAACAAAGAATTTTATATTTCTACATGCAAGCCTTATTTTGTAATTTTAGTGCCTACCAGGTAATTAGTCTAACATGTATGTTGGTTGTCAATGATGCTTTTTATAAGAATTTACAAATAAAGTTTCTGGAGCAAAAAATTTTTGATTAACCTTTTTAATAACAATTAACAAAGGGCACTTACTTTTAAAATTTTCGGCATTAATATCCCATTAAAATCTCCCTTTTGATATCTTGCCTTACTCTGAAAAAATAGGAAAAAGAAAACCAAAATTTTAATGAATAAAATACTTAGTCAATACTAATTTACTGTTTAGTTAGTAGTAAAAAAAAAAAAACTGCGTCTAAACAAGATTTATCTTTAGTAAATCTCTGAGTAGACAAAAATAAAATTAAAAATGTTCATATGTATATTATTAATGAATTAGAGGTGATTAATTTAAAAATAAAGTTTTCCAAGTAGGAGCTGTATAAACCAAGTGAATTCCTCAGATTGTAGCTAATAAATAATGTATTAGAATTTTCCATTTCACGTAATCTCCAAACTTATTAAATGCATGATTTATCAATAAACAAATATTTGTTAAGCATAATTGCTCAAAACTAAATAATACACTCACTATATCGAGGAAACATGTTTTACTCTCTCTTGACTTTTCATGTAATCCCCTATTCCTTTTTGTTCAATAAGGAATAATGCAATGACACACACACTAACATATGTATAGTGATATTTTTTGTGTCTAGTATGTAGGATCAGGGAAAATACAAAAAATATATCATAAGCATTTTTAAAGTGATCTACCTTCATTTGAGGTTACTTTGCAGTGCAAGATTTTGTGATTAACTACTTGTATAATACATTAACAAAAAAAACAAAAAAAAAAAAACAGATGGAGAATACTTAAGTTTCATTTAAATATTACTTTAATATCAGTACCCTATTACTACAATTTTATCAAAACACATCTAGTTTTCTATGCTGTCTATTACCTTATACAAACACTGCAGTTTGAACTACTTTAAACTTTCGAATAATACATCGCTTCCAAAAAAAAGCGAAATTATTTATTAATACTACAAATTACTGACTAAATTATAAGTCATAGGAAACAAATAAATATAATAAAGACTAGTTAAAATAAAACTTATTTAAACCTATGACATATTGGACAGATAACAGGGAAGCAATTGAAAACACTAACCAAGGAGGTTCAGCTGATAATGGCTTAAAGAACTTATCATTAAATTTTCATAGTCCTTGTTGATGACGTAGGACCATGCTCAATCAAAGAGTTCACAACACGACTAATCTTATTGAACAAAGATATTTTTCTACTATAGGGAGAAAGTTAAGATGCAAAAACTGACAATTATAGAAAAATAAAAACAGTAAAGAACCACATTGATAATTACAGAACCTTCAAACGGAGTTTTTGACCATGAAGAAAATTTGTAGAGAATTTGTTGAGTTTTAGTCAAAGTTGTGAGAAAAATACCCTTATAATTCAAATTGCATTGCAACAGCACAGAAGGTAGAGCCAACAGTCATTTACAAGAAGGCTTTCCATAGTATATTTAATTTCTGAAAAAAGTAATAAGTTATAAGTACCGATTGGATTGGATAAACAGGCAACCTGAGAATGACATGGACTCTCAGTTATGATCATTTGATCCAGTTTGTAACACGTCCACTCTCGCCTTCGTGATTGCTCTGAAGATGGCTTACTGTGTAAGCCGAAACGTTGGCAGATAATAAAAAATTCACATTAAAAAAATTGTATTAGGAACAACCTTGACAGAACCCCAAAAAACATTCTCTAACAACAAAAAACTTACGCTATTTATTCGCTCCAACTAGCGGTAGCGAAGCTAAATTTCTGATCAATGAATCCCTTCAACAATAAATAAGACAATATTTTACACCAATTCACTGGAGTAATTCTATATAACATAGAAGAAAAAAAACAACAAGAAAAAACAACCCAGTCTAAAAAAGAAGCATAGAAAGCATGAACATTCATGAAATAATGATAAAACTAGAAAGTTGGAAAAAGACTTCCAAAAATGACTTTCAAGCTACATATGGAAATGAGCTAGTTTTAGAAAGTAATCTTTTGAGCATTAATACAACAGGTTTTTAAGCAGTGAAGTAATACAATGATATGTTCAAATACACCTTCAAAAGAAATTAGAAACAGAGACAATAGAAATTGGATTGTAGCCTTAACTTTGAACGGATGAAAAGAAATGTTATTTGATAGTATAATTTTTCTTCATTGGGCTTTATGCAAGACTAGGAACTAGCTATTCATAAAATTATGTAATAAATCTCAAGCCCTTGAGCATTGGTAGAAATTTCCTAGTACTGTATCTACAGTGACGTTTCAATTTGGCCTTCCTCTGATTTTAGTAAAAAAAGAAATCATTCAACAGTTGGTTAGTATAAAGTACTTCGAAATTTAAATAAATTAATTGCATAATTCTCAGGTTTATATCTAAGAAGAATAGCAATAACATTTCAATTAAGAATAAAAATAAATGCAGGATAAATGAAATATATCGGATGAAATAACTTGGATCTTATTATAATGCAGATATAGATTATAATAAGAACTACGATTAGCGTTTCATTGTAACTTATAATGGTCAAATACTTACAATTTCGAAAAAAAAAAGTCTTTCTACCTAAAATTCAAACTAACGGGAATCAGAGAGGTTATCTTTACCAATCATTAACCTCGATAATATTTATCATAAGAATCGAATTTCAGATAATTGTTAATATGACTATAAATATGATTATAAACTATTAGTTAAATTAACCGTAGATACACGTAACTAGAGCTTCAAAAAATTATGTATTTCATGTTGCACCAATAAAGGATTAATTCTCATTTTACAACTATTTGAGAAAAGAAAGCGACCAGTTTCTTCTTCCTGTTCGTTAAAATCCCCTAACTTATTTGGTTTTGTCTTGCTTAAGCCTAACATACAATTCATTTCTAAGTAAGTAAAATAATTTAATAATGGTTATTAACTTCTGAAGTATCCCTCTTTCTGCTTTACTTTTAATGATCTTGTAGTAAAATGCTATTATTGTGTCAATGAAAAATAAAATTATTTAATTTTTACAGTTATAGTAGGAAATCATTAATTACCCAATACTGAACTAAGACAAATCAACTGGTTCTGAACTCTTATCAACATGATCAAATTTAAGCTGTGATAAAGATTTGTTTTTAAAGAAAATATCTCAGAAGCAGAGATGTTTTAGAAGAACAAAAGCATGATTTTTGTGTAAAATGAATTGTATGTTAGGCTTAAGCAAGACAAAACCAAATAGGTTAGGTGATTTTAACGAAAAGGAAGGAGAAACTGGTCGCTTTCTTTTCTCAAATAGTTGTAAAAGGAGAATTAATCCTTTATTGGTGCAACATGAAATACATATGTAGCTTAAATTTGATCATGTTGATAAGAGTATGTCTTAGTTTAGTATTATGTAATTAATGATTTCCTACTATAAATGTAAAAATTAAATAATTTTATTTTTCATTGACACAATAATAGCATGTTACTACAAGATCTTCATTAAAAGTAAAGCAGAAAGAGGGATACTTCAGAAGTTAATAACCATTACTAAATTCTTTTACTTACTTATTGATACTATGTTTTAATAAGATAAATTAATTTCATAAAATATATTGATAAAATACCATATTACAATTAATATATCATATTTGAAATTAGCTTCTTCTTAGTCATAAATTATGGCAAAGGAGTGTGGCAGATATTCCAAATTTATTAAATTACTTAAAGTTATCAATGTTTTACTATCAGTAAATTGACATATAAGTGCAGCATTCAATTTTTTGAACAAATGTAGTTTTTAATTAAACTCCATAGTGATATTAATTCTTCTTTTCAACTATTTGAGGCAAGAAATCGACCAGTTTCTTCCTCCTTTTCGTTAAAATCACCTAACTCATTTGCTTTCGTCTTGCTTAAGCCTAAGGTACAATTAATTCTTCAAAATAAATATTGGTTTCTCAAGCAGTGTAGAGACAATGTCGAAGCAACACTCCTCACATACATAGAAATTTGGAGCCACTCTATTGGCAGTGCTTGTTTTAACTATAAAGATACTAAATGTTGAAGATTTAAGCGATTGAGCGAAAAGAACTCGGCATGCAGAAGTACGTAATCCAAGGATATATAATTGGGGAGTAAAGGACTAAATTTAATTTACATCGAGCAATGAGTGTAAATTATATGACCACTAAGATTTACTTTAGAAGGACTAGGAAGAGTACCGGTTACTTGTCAAAGTAGCTCCCTTCCGTCGAATTTTTTTTATAGGTTGTAAGAGGTGTTATGCACATGAAATTGACAGGGGTCGAGAACTAAGTGCGCTTGACTAGTGTGTAAAGTTTGAGATAGGTCATTGACACCCCCCCTGAATTCAGTGAGTAAAATTAAACATTTTTAAATGGACATACGTTGCCAGGCTTATCTACCCATCCCCCCTAGGCCAACTCTCGTGCTCCACGTTCCTGGTTCGAGACTCGGCAGTTTTTTTTTTCTTGTTTTTTTTTTTAAACCTTACGATGGGAGGTAATTACTACCATCAAGTAATATCCAATGGAGGTAAAGGCAAGCGAAGGGGCGGACCCATGACACCTCCTAAAGACAAGAAGAGACAAAGGTCAGCGACCAGAACCCCCACCGAGCGAAATAATACTCAGCCAGCACTTCACAGGGAGTAACCTCCCATCCCTCTACTAGCGCCAAGAAGGAAAGTGTGGTTGTATTCCTATATTTCATTCTTAACAAGCGTTTTCTATAAACATACTGAAGGACATAAACGTTATAAAAATACATTTTATACCTTTAATTTTTATTAACTTTTTCGAAATTCAAACAACAACGAAGAAATTACAATTATAAATTTTGTTCTCCTTTTAAACTCCTTCTTTCAATTTTCCCCAGAAATAAAAAAAGGGTAAATATAATATTTTTATATCTATTATTTTAAATGAAAAAGCCTAGATACCGGACTTGGTTGATATATTTTAAAA
>KZ807186.1:87972-102595 GCA_000696205.2 Oncopeltus fasciatus | reverse complement strand
TATAAAAAAAGTTTAAGATTAACTGCAGATATATATTCGTATAATATTCCACATATGAGATACAATAATAGAATGTATTAACGTAAATTACATTAAAAAGAAACTGAGGGGGATTAATATACACTCACATACATATTATATACATGCATCACTATGCATAAAAGAAGTCATTACAAAACTTGTTATGAATAGTTTAAAGTTTTTATTTATATTCCTATAGCCATATTTGAAAATAATTTTGCTTTGTATCATATATTATACTGAAGATTAATTCTAATACCCTATAGCTTTCCATTGAGAAATTTTTATAGCAGTTTGATATAGGAAATTAATTTGAATATAATGCTAACTTGTAAGAGATTTTCAAGGATATGGCCTGAAAAATAGGGCTGTTCTCCACAGAAGGATCTGTTTGGCTTTTAGGAGAATAAACACGATTGTGAATCGGATGATTGTGGGGGGAAGAGTCTATTGTTCGACTATAGATCGATAAGTTAGGCGGGGAAGGGTTCCGTGTGCCACTATCGATCTGACAGATCTCTCGAGATTCCCTCCCTGGTCGCTGACCTCCGAGGAAGCTATCTCTTCTCCGCATCTTTCTGTCCTTCGTCCTTCTTTTTGTCCGACAGACTTATCAGTTTATTTGGAACTAGAGCTCAAGTCCTTGCTTCAGTTTGATTATTTATTAGTAAATGAATAGAATCGCAGAACTGTTACTTAGAAATGTGAATGGCCCATAAGGAAGTATGCTTGTTAGCAATGACTGAAACCAGGTAAACTGGAGGTATTTCGCCAGTTCACAGTTTTCATAAATCATTTAAGATTACGATTAAATCTTATTTAGATAAAGGGTTCAGATTTTATAAGTTTACATTACAGTTTAAGTTTAACAGTTAAATTTATACAGTTTAAGTGTATACATTTAAAGAATACAGTCACAGGTTTTATAGGAAAATGTTTCTGGTACATCAAGAACTGTGCCACATGAGTTGGGTTTTTTTAGTGTCAGAAATGTATTTTTGAGGCTTCATTCAGAGCACATTTTACTTTATCATAAGTATTACAATTACGAAACAATTAAAATTTTACATTTCTATACATCATGAGCTCTTATTTTTCCGCCTTGATGTCTGTAAATGGGTGGTATACTATTTTTTTTAGTAATTCCTCCTTCAACCACTTTTGCTCATGGAAGAAGAAAGTTTAGAGGCCGTAACCCTATTTTAATTATATTTATTCATTTCATGATAAAAGTTTACTCGGAGTGGGATTTGAACCACAGTAACAGGCTTGAGAGACTCGAACGCAACCACTTGTCTATCCCGGCTCCCCGTGCCACCATTTTTGTGAATACTCTAGAAGTCGCATAGTCGAATCACAGTGGAAAAGAAAATATAAACAAAACTTAGAAGAAAGAAAAGCGGTATTTTTTTTTTTTTTTTCAAAATATTTGAATGTACTCCGGAAATACTTTAATGAGTAGGGTATTCTTTTCTGAATGTTTACAAATTATCCGCTTGCATTAAAAATAAATGGATAAAAAAACTGTAGCCTGTTGGCATTTTTGTTCCTTGTAAGAATTAAATAGAGAGAGAATAGTTGAGAAAGCAAAAATAAATGTGCTTTTTTCAAACCAATACATCCATTGGCTTTCCTTCCTATCTTTCTTCTTTCCAAAATAGTATTTTTCGACAAACCTACATCTGATTTATTTTTTTCAAGTATAATTCATTAATGTTACAGTCATTATCGTCTTGCTTACAGATGCAGGAGAGGTGGTTAACCAGAAAATAATCGAGCTGAAGGATGAGGTGGAAGAGAAGGTAGAATCAGTGATGGGTTCTGGTCGAGAGTCCGCCGAGGAAGCGGCGAAAGCCGTAGAAGATGCGAAAAAAACTGCGGATGATGCGAAGCAGAAGGTGGAAGAAACTGCGAAGGATGCAGAGGAGAGGATCGACAAGGCAAAGGAAGAGGCAGAGGAGAGGATCGACAAGGCGAAGGAGGAGGCAGGGGAAAAGATAGAGGAGGTGACGGAGGACGCCAAAACAGCGCTTGAAGAGGCCAAGACAACAGCTGAACAGGCTGCCGAAAAAGCTGAGTAAGTAGGGGGGTCTTCTTGGATATTAGGCATATTCAAGAAAAAATATTTAAAAACAACCATTTCAAACTTTCATGTCAAACTACAGGTCTTACTTTTATAAAAAATTTGCCTTTGACTCTTAAGCAATGCAATCGATAAGATTAAATGACCGTCCAAATATCTCCAATTTGATAAATTCCTATTGCAAATAACGATTAGATTATAATTTTAATAGCAATTTAAGTAAAAGCCTTCTAGTTTTCCAAAAATAATCGAACATAAATTGATTGGTCGCTAAACCATCGGCTTTGAAACCAGAAGGACCGATGAATGTAACCTTAGTGCTATCAATATATTATATAGTATATAAGCACGGATAATTGCAATATAATTACCCAATTAAGTTAAATAAACCCAATTGTAATTAATAACACAATGTTGAGTTATATAGCCGGAAACGTACTGAAACCAAAAATATTAACGAAGAAGGTTGTAATAATTTTACACAATCGCTTTAGAGAAGAAAAAAGTATTTCATTTTAGTGAATCATTCTTCGGAAAATTCCATTGTAACGAACTAGTGCATTATTATATTTATGTTTATTTGCTAAGTACTTAAAAAAAAAAATTATTTGAAAATACCTTTAAAATTAAGGAACTGTAATATAAAATGTAACAGCCTAAGAAAAAAAAAAATGTGGAATTCCGGAATACAATTAATAAACTAAATGTATGATCCATTTCTATTTCTTAAAAGCTAAATAATAGATTGAGACAATTTTTCTTTAAATGGCTGGAAAAGTTGGATATAATCTAAGTACCACATTTTTTAAGCATGAACTGAGTATTTGGTTTTTACCCATCTGTCAAATTCTTTTAACTGGGTTCTATTCAATTGTTTTTTTTTTATCTAAAAACAAAATAAAGGTTTAAGCTACGGCGGGATTCGAACCCGCGTTTTCTGAAGTGCTGACCTTTACACTAAGTTGGCACTTATCTTGCCTTGTCAGAAACTTCTCTCCAGAAGTCTCCTGGCCTCCTAGGTCGCGACTTAGTTATCCAGCTTGATAGTAGTCCTTTTTCTTTTTTTAAAAAAATATTAATTTTAAATTATATAAAGAGGTTTTCGATTTTTTTTCCATTATTGGGGTACTGACAAATTTTTATTTACCTAATAAGAGTGGCATCAAAGAAAGTTCAACTCTAATTTAATAGTTCACTTTTCCATTTCTGATGATAATCCAAAATAGTGAATGAAGCAAACATTATACTATTAATGAAACAATTGCAGAAAAATGTAATTTCGTGTATAGGTTGATAATAGTCACTTTAACCATTAAAATTTGCATTCCTTAATATTTCGTCAAGGTTTGAATGTCTTAGAGTGACTTAAAAAATAATGAAAAAAGCAAGTTGTTAAATTGATCAAAATTTATTTATTTACTTTTTTATACCTAATTACATTTCTTAACAAAGTTATGGGAAATAAATAGGTCGAAAGTAATGTCAAAATGAAAATACCTATATAGTTAATAATTCATTCATTAATAAACTACACATCTCTACTTAACTTTAATGGATGCAACAGATTGAAGTACAATTATTTCTTGTACAATTATTTTTTATTTTTTCAGATTTTACTGGAGGTTTATAATTTGGTATTCCTAAAAGTTTTGGTTTTAAAAAGCGATTGGGAAATGGTATAATAAGAATATATACCATAGTATTATAATAATTTTATTGAAATAATTAATGCATTTTTCTTGCAATATGGCATTATTATGGGTCAGGTCAAGAATTATAAAATAGTGCCTTTTTCTTAAGGTTGTAGAAGATGGATCTTTAATGCATGTACTTTGTTTAATATGTTATTTACATTTATTGCAAATAACATATTAAACAAAAGTTTTATTATGAAGGACTTAGATGAGAAATAAACTACCAGGAAGCATATAAATGGCTTTCTAGGAAGTCAAATCTGGTTATTAACGGAGCCATTTCAGATCTGATTCCAATTAATGAACTAATTGGTCTAAAATATCTTTGATATTATAAATAAATCTTAAATATTTGATAATTTTGAATAACTTTCAACTAAAACTTATTGAACTTTTCTGTAAAATGACCACATTAGCCTAACATAAATATATAAATTAGTTTTACGTTCAGTGGTTTGCCTAATGACAATGAGTTTCGAATTGATTTTAATTATTAAGAGATATTAAGTAAATATATCAAGTTTATAGGTAAAATTGGGAGGAGGGAGGTAGGAAAATAATGGAAAATCCTCTTTTTGCTACATGGATTCTTGAACTTTTTTTTATTTTTTAAAACATAAGACTTATATATCTAAGTGATATTCTTCTTCCTATATAAACATCTATATATGCCTAAGTGTACTTTCATTATATGCATTAATTAAATTTTCCCTACAAATATTGTATTCATCTAATGACTATTTTCCTATCCATAGAAATTAAAAATGTTTTGTTAATTATTGTTCTCACTAAAAGTTCATTTTTTCCTTCCCCCAAAAAGCAAGCTTTAAAAAAAATGGACAAACAATTTGAAGTTTAATTTTCATTTTTGAAGATAGGATAATTTAGGAAATCAAAGTAGTAAGTTAATACTGTACATATTTTCATACTCTGTGTATATAAATGAAACTTATCATAACCGTCGTCACACACTCTCATCACATTTATTTAATTAAAAATGAGTTGTATTCATTTAATTTTTTAAAAAAATAGCCACTGATCTCTGCTGTTTTCTGTCTCCTTCACTAAAGTGAAATGTCCATTAAGCCACGTAGTAAACCTTCATCATTAGCTTTTGTCTTGTTCTTTGCTGGTATAATAAACCAACTTAGCTTGAAAGAATAAGTCCATTAGTACAATTAAGTTATCCAACATTGAAGCAATACTCAACTGCATAAATTTACACTTTTCTTGTATTTTGGCGATTATGCTAATTAGATATATATAAATTAAGCTGCATTTTAGGCAGTAGATAGAGAATGGAAAAAACAAAAAATATTAGCCATAAGGTTTCTTAAAAAATGACTACTGGCTTTCGCTTAAATTTATGAAAATGACCATAATACTATTTAAAATTCATATAAATGTATTAACTATTTTAAAAAATTTGGATAGCATAAATTTGAAACAGTTTTAGCAATTAATTCCTATAAAAACATTTTTTATTGTCTGAGGTGAAAGTTAGTTTATATTCTTATAAAAAACATACTTATTCTATGTATACATCTAATAAATGATACTTTTGTCCTTTTCAAATAAAAATAAAATATTTTAAGGCAAGCTATTGGGAATACAAAAAGCATTACTCTAATTTGCTATTTTTCATTAAAATTTTAATGTAACAAAATTTGACGGTAACTGACTTTATGTTCATTTGTTTGTACCCAAAAGATTCAATATATTATCACAGAAAATTTCTTAAACCAAAAATTTTGTCTAAAGCAAGCCTTCATTTTACTTTTAGTTTAGACAAGTTCATTTTATCCAGTCTAAAGATTTAATTTTAGTGAACATAAATTTGAATTTCCTTTTCATGAGCATTGGAATTCTTAGTATCAGAAAGCTAGTGTTTAAAGTCAATGTCTATCAGTATAATGAATTTATATAAATTGGATTAATTGATTTACTTAAAATCTCTGAGTTTACAGGAGACTTAAAACTCACATTTAAAAATTGCAGCAGTAAAAAGTATTATTAAATTAACATTTTCTATTTTATACAATGTAATATTTTCTATTTTACACAATGCAATATTGATGAATCACAGAGACATCAATGTGACATTTCCAAATGAATAACCTGGAAGACACAACAGTTTTAGTTTAAAAAAATAAAATACAATATTTTTAACCTCAGATTTAAAATAATTAATTCTTGCAAAATTAGAAAGAGAATTTATTTATTCCTTAAATGGCGATACTTTTTCTTTCTATTGGTTGTACATTAAAGAGCTCTTAAAGCATGAAGGCCTCTTGTCATCTAAATAAACGTTTAGCATTTTACTTTTTTTGTTTTTAACTCTTTAGATATCATATTCAATAGCAATAATTTTTAGCAAGATTTCATCCACATTTATAGTTCATTTGTAAAATAACCTAGTTTGTCTGTCATATCATCTTGAATAAGTTTTTTTTTTACTGCTGAAGTACTTACTTCAGAACTGTCCGACTTGAATCCTGTAACCATCATTCAATGTTTGTTATTATAATCAACTGTTCTTTAATCTTCTGTTTCTCACAAACTTTGGTTTCCTTAGATACTAGAATTTCAATATAATCTTTCTCTTTGCCCAAATTCTCTCCCATTGACTTTTTATTGGCTGCTTACCAAGGTTCAGAGAAGTTGTTGAGCCTCTACTTACAGGGTGTAAAGGTAAGGAGTGTAGTAAAAGTGACTACTACTGTCATTTAACCTGATATAGTAAGGATTACTTTCATAAACAGATATCTATAAACCACCAGGAATCTCATGGAAATATTTTTTCTTTGATAACAGTTATTTAACTCTTTCTTAAAACAAAATTTTCCTCATACAATACATGAACTTTTTAAAGCAATCCTTCCAGAATATTTGCTATCTTACCCTAGAGTATCGTTGCTTACAGAACAAGAAGCTCAGCACAGTGGCGACCACAATCAGAATGGTTATAAAACAAATTATATTTTTTAGCATAAGAAAATATTTTACCTTGCAGCCTTAATACTATAATCCTCTAATAGCTTAAAAGCATATATTTGCATAACCTAAGAACATTTGAAAACCCATATAGATGGTCTGACTCCTCTTAAATTTCCTCCATTCCTATATCTATTTAGAAACCAAAAATTTCAACATTCTGCTTATCTAAAAAGCCATTGATCATTGATTCATATTCAGAGATTTCCATAATAAAAAAAATCTGGGTTTCATACTTAGTCTGTTTAATTTTCCATCCAAAATATAACTTCAATAATCATTCGTTTATTAATTTAAAGAAAAAAAATCAATTTTCAATATATTTATGTGCCACTATCGATCTGACAGATCTCTCGAGATTCCCTCCCTGGTCGCTGACCTCCGAGGAAGCTATCTCTTCTCCGCATCTTTCTGTCCTTCGTCCTTCTTTTTGTCCGACAGACTTATCAGTTTATTTGGAACTAGAGCTCAAGTCCTTGCTTCAGTTTGATTATTTATTAGTAAATGAATAGAATCGCAGAACTGTTACTTAGAAATGTGAATGGCCCATAAGGAAGTATGCTTGTTAGCAATGACTGAAACCAGGTAAACTGGAGGTATTTCGCCAGTTCACAGTTTTCATAAATCATTTAAGATTACGATTAAATCTTATTTAGATAAAGGGTTCAGATTTTATAAGTTTACATTACAGTTTAAGTTTAACAGTTAAATTTATACAGTTTAAGTGTATACATTTAAAGAATACAGTCACAGGTTTTATAGGAAAATGTTTCTGGTACATCAAGAACTGTGCCACATGAGTTGGGTTTTTTTAGTGTCAGAAATGTATTTTTGAGGCTTCATTCAGAGCACATTTTACTTTATCATAAGTATTACAATTACGAAACAATTAAAATTTTACATTTCTATACATCATGAGCTCTTATTTTTCCGCCTTGATGTCTGTAAATGGGTGGTATACTATTTTTTTTAGTAATTCCTCCTTCAACCACTTTTGCTCATGGAAGAAGAAAGTTTAGAGGCCGTAACCCTATTTTAATTATATTTATTCATTTCATGATAAAAGTTTACTCGGAGTGGGATTTGAACCACAGTAACAGGCTTGAGAGACTCGAACGCAACCACTTGTCTATCCCGGCTCCCCGTGCCACCATTTTTGTGAATACTCTAGAAGTCGCATAGTCGAATCACAGTGGAAAAGAAAATATAAACAAAACTTAGAAGAAAGAAAAGCGGTATTTTTTTTTTTTTTTCAAAATATTTGAATGTACTCCGGAAATACTTTAATGAGTAGGGTATTCTTTTCTGAATGTTTACAAATTATCCGCTTGCATTAAAAATAAATGGATAAAAAAACTGTAGCCTGTTGGCATTTTTGTTCCTTGTAAGAATTAAATAGAGAGAGAATAGTTGAGANAATAAAATTAAAAATAACAATAAAATAAATAGGTGAATCACTATGCGGTGAAAGGGGCCCATCCACCACACTCCTAAAATTTTATTTTTAATTTAATTGTTTGCAATTGTCTAAGAAAAATGAAATGCTCATTATTTATAGTTCCTTACCCATTTTTATTTATTTAAAAATTATCATTTTACTAGCTTAAAATAATTTTTTCTCAAGAGTTTAGTAAGAAAAAAATCAATTATAGTACATTAACCAATTAGCCAATGTGGCCTCTTACACTGTAACTATTATAAAATTACTGAAATTTGGTGGAAAAATGCTAATCATAAAAGTATGTTCATCAATTTCACAGGCTAGCAACATTTGATAGGGATAACATCCACCTTATATTTTCTTTTAATTTTTTAAAAATACCTTAATTTTTAATATTCAAAACTTTTTACTAAATGATTGAATTATTTAAATTTTTCTTAAGTTTCATGATTGTCTGTCTGAATATTTTGAAAATGAATTGTTCAATTGATATAAAAACAAAATTCAATTTTTTTTTATAGTACAAGCTTCACACTAAAATAAATTAACTGAGCATGAATCTGTGAATAGGTGATGCTGGTAATCCTAGTTGGTTATTGTTTTTCCTTTTTAAAATAAATAACAGTTTCACCATCTCTAGTATATAGAGGTATTAAGTTGAAAGATTTATCATTTTTGCTTCTAAGCTTCAATACCATATGTGGTTATTTAAATTTTGAGAATAATCTATGCCATGCTAATTTGGTAACAAAGAAACTAATTAAATAAAAAGCTGAAAAATTCCTTTCTGAGAAATGCAAAATATATTTAATAAGTTAAGCCCTATAAAGCCAATGACACATGTAGATTCACTCTTCCTGTGGAATGAATTTATTCTCTCATTCTATTTATAATAAAACCACTTTCCTCTTTAATTTTAATTATTCACCTCGACATTTGTACTGTGCTGTTTATGTACTAGTCCTACATATATAAAGTCTATTAAAACAGAATGATAGCCCACTTTTCATTCTACAGTTATTTGATACTCATATTCTTATTTAATCAGGATTTAGTCATCAAAATAAAGTTATAAAAATATACATATATACTTTAAAATATAAATGTCAGAGTTCTTCCACAATTATTAGCAAAATTTTTAGTCTCTAAATTTAACAGTAAAATTCAGGTAGGACAAAAAGATGGCACTTTTGCTTTATTGTAAAACACTACATTTCACTAAATAAAATTAGGATAACAGTGATTGTGATTAATTTTTTGTTATTTATATCAGGTAATTAATCACAGTGGATTGTCGAATAGATTTTAATCTACCCAGAAACGTATTATTGTATGCTCAAGCAAGGTATCAAATTTCTGGAAAATCTAGAAAAGGTTGGTATAAAAAATAAGGAATTATAATTTTTTTTTTTTTTAAACCTTAGAGATTAGGAAAAAAGAAAAATTCTTGGAGAACATTGAAAAATAACGTGGAAAAATAATAATAAAATATGGCAGTGTTAAATTGAGTATTGGAGGAAGATATATTTCTTGGAACACTCATGGTTAGTACAGTGATATCGAAATTGACAGAAAATGAAGATAAATTCTACAGGATAGAAAACTTTTTATTCATTCCTAATAATTTATTTGTAATAAAATAACTTAGTTTCTGAATAGAAAACTCAATACTATTGCATATCTTGTACACAATATTATTATTTCAAGCTTCCCTCTATTCAGTCCCCAATAATTTATCAATATGGCTTCAAATGGATTACAGGACTTAAATAAAGCAACTGATCTAGCATACATGATTGATTCTCTTTAGTTATGGTGAGGCTGAGCTTGTTAATAGGTGGCCTTGCCAGAAAACTGTAGGCTAGTTTTGATACTAAGCTTTCTAATATGTAATTTTTCTATTAGTATTGTATACGCACACACACACACGCGCGCGCGCACACGCACACACACACACACGCGCGCGCGCACGCGCACGTTCACACACACAGACACACACACACATACATACATAATACATACATAAAATGAAACATTTCAGGCAGTGTTATATGTAATAAATGAGAACAGGGGAGAGAAAGTTTAGTGAACACACAAAAAGCAAAAATTACAATGAGTAAAATTTATTTTTGTCTAATCACTACTCTTTCTCTCTCTTGTTCTTATATATANTCTTGTAATTTTTTCATTTTTCTTTTTGTTTGTTCACTACACTCTTTCCCCCACCTATTTATTGCTATTTTTTATATATATATATATATATATATATATATATATATATATATATATAACTAAAAAGAATAACTAATTACATAAAATAAATCACTCGGTGTATTTTAGGCAAAATAATGTGGATATGCTTTAAATTTTGCACTATAGAAAAGAGGATGAGTCAATAATGCACAATATATTTAAACTTATTTATGTGTGCAAAGGCAAATTTGTGGACGGCAACTGTTGATCACCAAGTAGGTTTGAGCTTTTGTATCATATCCTTATTTATATCATTAAAGAAAAAGTGTAAAACATTTGCAATATGTGCTTGAGAGTTGCCCTATTTGACAAGGGTAATTGTATGTCTTAGCCTTATTTATATGTGGCTCTTTTTTTTTCAGCTATGTAGAACTTATAAATGTCATTCAAGAAGAAATTATGAAAAAAACTTATTTATTTCTCAAAATATGCTTTAATTTTTCTGAATTGTATTAATTCTTTTAATCATTTCTGTATAGGTAATAATACGTCAGAATGATGGTTAAAGTAATCCTGGATTGTTAGAGACTTATTCAGTCAAACAAACCTTAAAACCTATTGGAAAAATTATTATATATTTAAATTCAGGTCCAACTGTGTCCTTCTCTCCCATTAAAAAAAAAAAATGTATTTGTAGCTTTATTGCCCTTGATCCCTCATCTCATCATCCAGACCAAAGTAACATGATTGTCTCCAGAAATAATATTAACCTTTTTAAGCTATAGCCATTTAACTTATTATTGGTGCCATTGATAGATCATAGATCGAGCTACATCCTTTAGTATTAACAGGACTGTATCACCCACAGCCATTCATTCACCATCTAGGCAAGAATCGTCTTCCAAGGCTAGTTTCTAGTAAAATTCAATTTTTGCCTAATAAGCTATATAAATTTTTCCCCTTAAACAATCTTATACAGAAATTAAAGATATTTCAGTTTTGTCTTGGTCTTAACTTTCCCAATTTTAGCCATTAGCAAACTCATACAACAATTTATTGAATAAAAATTAAAAAACAAAATTGTTTTCAATATTATGCAGAAGCAATGTTGAAGGATAGGACAGTTTTCACTCAATCATCAGGCTAAACACATTTTGTTACCGATTTAAAAAAGAAAACATAATTGATTCAAAAACATATCTTTCAATGATGTGAAATTGTATCTCATTTATAAAGTAAAATGAATTAATTAAATATTTTAATAAAATTTGCTTTAATTAATTTAAAAAGCAAATATTAACATTGAACACCGAACAAGCATAATAAATCTACATGGTTTTTTAAAATATTTTAAGCTAATTAAAATTATGTTTATTATATTTTTCATATTGTAAATGAGATTTATTTTAATATTATTGCTAAACATATTTTCCCAATTAATTTTTTGTTGCTCATGTTATAGCCCAATGATGCAGTGGGAAGGGTGAATTAAATATTAAAAAAAGTCTGTTATGCTGGAGCTGTCTATACTAAATAAATTTCTTATGTTTCATAAAACATGAACATGAAAAAGAGTAAGTGAAAAGAGGCTTATAGTTGCAGGACCCAATCAAAATAAGAGGGCCTGCCCAACCCTTGCAGTTACATTCTTAAATATTTTTATTAATACACATTATCTTATAAGCGTTTATAGATTATAAATGTTGTAAAATTACAATTTAAACATGTAATATTTTACAAAATTTTAATCTCTCTTCCTCGACAGATTTCAAACTTTGAAGATTTATAATCACCAATTTTTTGTTCACAAGAATGAGATCAGTAAATATTTTTTTAAACATCTCTTCTTGCTTCTGTCTCGTAGAAAATAAAATTGGATGTTTTTTATTTCTTTAGTAATTGCCACAAATTTATGTAAATCTTAAAATTTTGTTTTCAAAATTGGATTCTAATTAATTATTTGAAAATATGATAAGATGGAAATATTATTTATATGAGTATAACTGTTTGAAAAACTTAACTCATAGAAATGCAAAGGGAGCCAGAAAAAAAATCTTACTACCTCAGCCAGGATTCGAACCCGGTTCTCCTACTTTCAGGGCAGATATGCTGATCTCTATACCACCTAGGCAGGTGAGATAATCTCTCCAAATCCCAGCACTTTACTCTCAGTCTAAACCCCCAAGTAAGACAAATATATCGTCTTATTCTTGAAGGAGCTAACATTGTCAGCTATTTGTTAGACTCTCGTTTTTCCCAATATTTCTTTTTTAAATAATGATATTAATTGTAGTATGTAATCCCACATTACATTTTATGCAAGAAATGCAAAGAGAGCCAGAAAAAAATTCGAACCCGAGTCTCCTTCTTTTTGGGCAGGTATGCTGACCCCTACACTACCGAGGCTCGAGGTTCGAGTCCTAGCTGAAGTAGTAAGATTTTTTCTGGTCCCTTTGCATTTATATGAGTTAAATTTTCAAACAGTTATACTCATATAAATAATATTTCCATCTTATATTTTCAAATGATTAAGGAGAATACAATTTTGAAAACAACATATTAAGATTTACATAAATTTGTGGCAATTACTAAAGAAATAAAAAAAATCCAATTTTATTTTCTACGAGAGAGAAGCAAGAAGAGATGTTTAAAAAAATATTTACTGAACTCATTCTTGTGAACAAAAAATTGGTGATTATAAATCTTCAAAGTTTGAAATCTGTCGAGGAAGAGAGATTAAAAATTTGAGACAGAAGCGAAAAGAGATGAATCTAAGAGAAATTATCTAACCTGCCTTGAGGGTATAGGGGTCAGCATACCTGCCCGGAAAGTAGGAGTCCCGGCTGAGGTAGTGAGATTTTTTTTTTTCTGGCTCTCTTTACATTTCTTGTATAAAATTTAACTTAGGATTACATAACACAATTAATATTATTATTTAACTCATAAATAATTATGAAAACAATTACTCCTCTAGAGATGGTACGCATTATGATTAGGTTAGAAGATTGTAGTATCATGTAAATAATATATCATTATTGAATATTTAAGCTATTAACTGAATGCCAGGTTGAATAAATTTCATTGATTAAAAAAGGTCAAAACTGAATGATTAACTTAATGAGAAAGGTTTCATTTTTATGTTACAATAACATAAATATATTTTAACAATAGATTGTTAAGGTTTGCTTCAGGCTACTCAAAGCAAATGCAAAAGATTGACAAATTAAAATTTTTAGATGATTTTGTTTTCCAGATTCTCCTTATTAATTATTTCTTGAATGATATTTTATTTTGCCTAGATATTAAATTTATTCAAAAAGTGATTTTGAACAGGAGAATATTAACAATTGTCATTCAATTTTTTTTTCTTTTCTCTGGGAAGATTGGAGACAGAAGTGGGCAAGATTATTTTCATCGATATCCAGAATGATGGGCAAACGATGGTGATTGAAGAGCTGGTAATAGGTGAGGATGTTGGTTTCAGCTCACGGGCATCCACAGCTGGGGCTGGGAGCTCGGAGGCCTATCCACCGGCAACAGAGCTTGAAGACATCAGGCAGGAAATTGAGAAGGATCTTGAGGAACTTGAGGATGGTGGGGTGTCACCAGAGGAATTGGAGGCTGCAAGAGTGGACATAGCTGAGCAGGAGGAGGATGCCCAAGTGGCATCAGACATAGCTACCAATGACAAAGTATTAGAGGAAATCATGACCAATGAAGAGAAGATGGCTGAGGAGGAAGATATGAGGATCCAGGTTGGGACAGAAGCTGAAGATGCTCATGGCCAGACCACACCATCTGACCCTGAAGAGAATAACAATGAGAAAAAAAATGAGCAGGACAATGAAGAGGGAAATAAAATCATAGAAGAAGCCTAATTCAGTATAAAGCTATTTTTAAAAATATATCTATTTAAAATAAATTTACATCTGTGAATAAATTAGATATTTGTGTAAAAATAATAATAAAATACTTTGTAAATGAGCAGTACACTTACAAAAGTAATTTGTAATTTCTGAATGTTACACTTTAATAGTGGCCATATCAAGCAACGGTCCAGCAGAAATATTGTAGGCTGCAACTAAAACCTAGTAATTAAATTTAGTTACTACCTACAAAATTAATAGATACTTAATTACAAAAAGAAAGACAGGAAACTATAAATAGTTTTATTAATATTATTGAATAATAATAATA
>KZ807186.1:50157-63183 GCA_000696205.2 Oncopeltus fasciatus | reverse complement strand
ATGGGGCATAATATCGGGTTTAGCATAACAGAATTCAGTACACTTTTGTTTCTTTATAAAAACAATGATTTTCAAAGTTACACAGTTAAATTAAACCTATATAAATGGGTTTTTATTAGTATTCCATAATTTTTATTATTTGAACCAAAATTAAAAATCAACATATACAACTAAATGCAAATCTCAAAAGGGTTTTGTTCTCACATCTAGATAAAAATCTGTTTTTCCCCATAGTAACTTTATTGGCTAAATTCGACATAAACTAATATAATGCTTCAAAAAATTCTATATCTTTAATTTAATCAGCAAGAATGTGAACATTAATTAAGCATCATTAAAAGTGATTTTTCAACTTTTCTTCTGTATAGTTTATTTTCAGAACTTCTGGGGCTTTATTCAAAATATGGGTGATACATGATCTATTTGTCAGTATTTCACCTATTAATTTATACATTTTGTTTTTAGGATATTTCTTATTATTGCTGCTTGGAACTGTCTGGAATAAAGAGTGAAATTGTGAATGGGTTAAATAGACACTGCAGCAGTGATTGTGGTCTTACTTTCAGCTCCTCCCACATGCAGTCAGGTTCCCATGAGGGCTCGGTTATCTTTTATCAATCTGATAAATATCCTTTGGCAGCCATTGTGAAATTAAATATTTATGGCAGCCTCATCTAGAAAATTCAAGAAGGACTATTTGGTTTTAGTCCAATCCATCATTTGACCATGAAATTATTGAAGAATTAATTAAAACTTTTTCTCTTGAAAAAGAAGAAATTATGCAGGTACATGAAGAAATACTTGAAGATAAATGTGAGGGGAATTATGTTGAAATGACTAAATTACTCTCTGGAATAGTGTTATTTACTAAAAATGCAAGTATAAGTCCAATGAGCGTTCAGATGGTGCTTCTTAAGGACACATTGGATCGATTTCGATTGATTGGGCCTTTGTCTCAAGCTCTTCTCAGTGAACTTTCCAAGCAGCTGATTTGAGCCAGCAAACAGTTAACGATTGGGCTATAAGTATTCTAAAAGTAAAGGATTACATTTTTGGAATAGAATAAAGAATTCTTCTCCAAGGAAGTTTCCAAGATATCTAATTGAATTAGTCATGCTAGAGTTTAGGATGTAGAGATGTATTCTTGAATGGCCCGAGCACTGATGAAAAAGGCACACGAGCCACTAAAACGTATGAAGGGGGTATGCTGTAGGAACTGTGACATCGTTAGAATAAAATGCAAGACTGCAATGAAGGAAGGGCAATGTCCTGTTGTGAAATTGTGAATGGGTTAAATAGACACTGCAGCAGTGATTGTGGTCATACTTTCAGCTTCTCCCTCATGCAGTCAGGTTCCCATGAGGGCCCAGTTATATTTTTTCAATCTGACAAATATCCTTTGACAGTCATTAGGGAAATTAAATATTTATGGCAGCCTCATCAATAAAATTCAAGGAGGACTATTTGGATTATGTCCCATCCATCATTTGACCATGAAATTATTGAAGAATTAATAAAAACCTTTTCTCTTGAAAAAGAAAAAAATATGCAGGTATATTAAGAAAACCTTGAAGATAAAGGTAAAGGGCTGAATTGACTAATTCAGTCAATTCGGTTGGAATGACTAAATTACTTTCTCGGAATGTGCCATTTACTAAAACTCCAAAGTATAAGTCCAATGGGAGTTTATTTCAGATGGTGCTTCTTAAAGACACATTGGATCGATTCCGATTGATTGGGCCTTTATCTCAGGCACTTCTCAGTGAAGCTCTCCAAGCAACTGATTTGAGCCAGCGGACAGTTAACGAGTGGGCTTGTAAATATTCTAAAATTAAATTTCATTTTTGGAATAGAATAAAGAATTTTTCTTCTATAAGGGAGTTTCCTAGACATCTAATTGAATTAGTCATGCTAGAGTTTAGGATGTAGAGATGAATTCTTAAACGACCCCAGCATAGACAAAAAAAGTCACATGAGACACTGAAATGTATGAAGGCGGTATGCTGTAGGAACTGTGACCTGCTGGAACATCAAATTCAAAATGATTGTAAATTTTGTTCATATTTTAAAACCATTGTAAATTTTGTATAAAGTTTTGTTATTGTTGTATCTTTTTTTAAGGTTCTAAAATGTTCTTGAGAAATTAAATTTATAATTCTGTGTTTTTCTACCTCTTCTTTTGTAGTATTATGTAGTTTTTAAGCAATAAAAAAAGTTATTATTTTACAAAATTATAATCATTTGAAATATCTATCTATATATATAGAAAGTTTTATTTACAAAAATTATGTACATGGTTACAAAAGAGACAAAGTTTTAAAAAACAAAAATGAGCAACAAATAAATAATTTTCAGAAATAATATAGACTTTTCTTGCAATTCTTCCTTTCACTCGTCAGTGCTTCGATGGGCGTCTTCCTCCTCTAAGCCCACTGCGGTTTCATCTTGGGTCGCCTGTTGGTCTGCAGCATCGCGGTCCTGGGTCTGCCATCTTGCGGGTGTTTGAGACCGACCCGTCAGATGCTGTAAATAGATGCATCTGGACCACGCGATGGTTTCCGCCGTCACTATTCTTCTAAATTTCTTGAGATAGGACGTAGTCGCAAGACGGCGGAGGTATCTGTCATTCGCGTGGTCCCAAGTCCCGAGCTGGCCAACTATGATAGGGCAGATCGTTGCCCTGGCATAGTTGGTCAGGAGGTTACCTGCGAGTTCCGCATATTTTTCCAACTTTCCCCTTCTGGCCCTTTCAAAGGCGGCCATGCGGTTCTCGAACGTGATTGTCACGTCGTAGATATACGCATGATCGTCTTTGACGAGGACCAGATCTGGTCGCAGAGCAGAGTCATCTACCGTCTGGTTCTTTGACAGGACGCGGAAACCCTTTCTTACCGCCATTCGCTCGATCCTGTCAATAACGGCGTCATGCCTTTTCTGCCGTAGTCTTGAAATATCTATCTATATATACTACACTTTGATCTTAGCCAAGAGGCCGAGAAGCGATTTATCTATATATATATATAGTCATCTGGAAGTGTGTATTTATTTCTATTAAATATTTTAAGAAGCACATGAAAGTACTACAAGTGAATTTTTAAAAGAAAACAATTAAGAGTAATTTTTTGGAGGGTAAGGTAGGGCAAAGTTGATATCGAGAATGACTTTTTAATTATAAATTCAATAATTTATATTTCGCACACAATTTATTTATTGTTTTGAGTTCTTTCGAGATCCCACAAATTACCCATAGTAGGCATATGAGGAGAGATAATAAGGGATTTTTAAAAGTTGTAACTAACAATTGTTTAGAGAAAGATCTATATATAGCTCCCACATATTTATAATTACTGTAGTTTGTATTTCAGTAAAAATTATTGCTCAGCTATTGTTAGTCAAGATTTCCATAATTGATATTATTGTAATATGAATTCTAATTGATAAGAATTTAAGTAATGAGAGATGCATTCAGGGGATGGTATGCACTTTTTTTTTCTCTCAGTAAGGTACCAGTTAAAGCTTATGGTCAATTACATTTTTATATCCTATTATTGAAAATAATTTGTGTTTTATCATAAATTATGATACAGTTTTTTTTTTTTGTTGATTTAATAGTTTGCTGGGTTTACATGAGAACTTTTCAAAATGTTTTAAGTAAAATATGGAGTGGCTGCATCTAACATTACCTAAGTTGTATTTACCGTTTCTTCTTCCGGGTTGGACCGTGTCAAATTGTTGTTATTTGCCGAGCTTTCGCACATCATGTGATGGCTTCTTCAAGACTGAAAAGCCGGCAAATAACAACAATTTGACACGGTCCAACCCGGAAGAAGAAACGGTAAATACATCTGACGACCGTCGAAGCCTACTTGAACATTACCTAAGTTGTGAATAAATATGTTAATTTAAATATAATATATTAAGTTAGACATGAAATATAAACCTTTACTGAACAATAGACAGGAAAAAAAGATTAGTTAATGACTTCTACTGAGCTACTTCTTTTGGTGTTTTAATTTTATTCAAATTTTTAATATTTTATTTTTACTCTCTTCAAAGTTCCCCTGCTTTTATTTTATTGGAATTAATATTTTAATATACCTTAACTATAGTAATTTTATTCTTAACCTAACAGTATTTTAATGTAATTATATTTCCTGTTTGTGCTGACCTCTAATCTCCAGATAAAATTTTTTTGCAAAACTATGCTCCTCTTTTTCAACCAAAGTGTGACATGAATTTGTGGGGATAACTGTTTTAGTACAATTTAATGGTTCTTCAGATGAAGAAGAAGCTGTTTAGATTACACCTGATATGCCAAATTCATAATCAAAATATAAGAATTAGAGGAGAGCCTATAGATTTTAAAAATGGAGTCTTCCTCCCTGCCAGTCAGTCATTCTCTAAGTCTGCAAATTGTCTAGATGTACATTATTTAGTCTAAATAAGTCTTGAACTGAAGGCAGGTGGCCAATAGACTTAGGCAAATTACCAATTAGTATATTATAATATTAGCAATTGACCCCGATAAGTAGTTGCATAAATAGGGAGGGAATAAGAGACTGGAAGTGCTGGACTTGTTTAATGATGGTCTTGTTGATTAGGAGCAGCTTGATCTCTGTATGGCCTGAATGGACTTCAGTAAGGACTTGGTCTCTTTCTAAACTTATAGGCATTTTATCATTAAGCTTGCATGAGTTAGTTCATCTAAGTACTAGACAAGTTTAAGGTGACTTGGATGTGTGGCAATTAGTGATTAGTTTGAATTATTATTTGTAATTGTTAGGTATGATAATAATGTATACTTTAGTAATGTTTGTTACTAGTTATTAGGTCTTAGTTGTTATGTATTAGTTATTTGTTAGGTAAAGGGAGTTACAAAAATGTTTTCGCTTAAAAAGAGTGATAGAAAGAAGCAAACTCAAAAAAATGGTTAAAATCAGAACATTATCAAAGAGAGGGGATTGTGAGTTTCTTTTTGAATGTTTTATATAAAGGCTTGTTATTGATTTTCATAATAAAGATACATTAATTGTGAGTTTTTGGTGTTATTACCCTTTTGATACTTGCCCTTTATGGATAACTGGAGGTTTACATATCACTGCTTATAATTTTCGAGATGCTAACGTACTATAACCCATCTTCAAACTTATCCAAAATTAATTTGTTTGACTACTAATTATTTTCATTAAAAGTTATTCACTGTGATCATCTCCCCCCCCCCCAATGATTATTAAAACAGCTACACAATAGCTATTAATGAGTCTGATTTAATCACTCTAGTATTAGTTCAAAACATTCAGGACAGAAGGCAGATACAAAAATCTATCATATTAATTAACTCAACATAATAATGAGAGTTTAGAAATTCTTTATTTTTCTCATTATCCGAGTGCTAGCAGTAGGCATTGCACAACACAAAGATAATAGAGGTTACTTTTAAATAATTTGGAGTTGTCAGTTGTAATAATTTTTTCATTGATTAATCCTATAGTACCAAGCTTCTATATTTGCGCCTTATTTCCTCTATTGATAAAATCCTTAGTTATTAAAATCCAAATTATCTAATTAGCTTTTGAGATCTGTGCCAGGTACACTCTCGCATAAGTTCAGATTATTTAAAATGCAATGGTAAGAAAAATGAAGTTAAAACTTAACTGTGATGAAGTATTCATAAAGAAAAACATTTTAATGATTGTGATAATTTATTAAAATAAATGTGATAAAGAAATTTAACATCTTTCACAATATCTGTGAATCAAACTTTTTTGAAGTGGCTTTGTAGAATTAGTGGAGAGCTACTTCGTTTGCTTATTGTAACTTCTCCCTTTCTAATTAAAATGAATTTTATATTTTGATACGCGTATTTTTCTTAACTTTTGTGAGATTAAAAAAAATCTTTTCTTAAGATTCTTTAGAAAAAAATATGGTGAACATTTAAAAAAAAGAAAAAAAAAACAACAAACTTCACCAAGAGTTTCTTTATTGTTAACTACAAATATGCATGTGCGTGTGTGTGTATATATATACGTTATATTGACATATCCTACTTAATCNTGTTCTAATATGAAATGATCTTAACAAACTACTAGAAAAACCACTATGATGGAAAGCTATAACATCCCATATAGCCTATTTACATAAAATAAAAAATATATAAACTTCATAATATTAAAATTCTACCAAAAGGTTTTAACAGCCATTTTCTGAGGGGCTATTATTTGAATAACTCAAAATTTTAGAAAAGTCATCAGAATTGTAAGTCAATTGTACAAGGTCTCAATATGCCAAACGTTTGCTATTGATTTAGAGTACATGTATTTATTGAATACAACCCCAGATTCAGTTTCCATGTAATTTGGTTGCCAATGATTATCTTACACTTAAGTCATCATATACCTATGAAAATTCATGGCTAGTAGTAGACATATGAGAATACATTAGAATTATGTCTCAATTCTTAGGATTAATATGTTACATTGAAACATATATTTTTATTTATACTTAGAGAACAGAATCAACGATAAGGCACCCAGAATTTGAGATGATCATACATTTGGCCATTAGCCATGAACTCTTTATTCTTTCTTTTGAGTATTTTATAACAATATACCAAAGCACTAAAATAAGCAATATCTAAAATGAACAATTAATTGTCAGCCCAAATGGCAAACTCTATGTATTCAGTATACAAAATAATGATATATACTATAAATAGGACAGAAGTAATAACTGTATTGCTGAATTAAGACCCAGTGAGACTGATACATTACATTAATTTTATATGCTAGAGCACAGTAATTTAAAGATAATTATATAATTTAAGTAACACTTTGATCAAAATAAAAACCAATGGGGAGGGAGGTACACTAATTTAGAGTTGGGCAAATAAAAGAAGCCATTATGATAGGATATCCCAAAGCAAAGATCACCAATAAAACAGTATCCACTTAAAGATATCTCAATTCAAAGTTCAACAGCAAAAGATTATTCTGTGCTGATTCTACAGAGAGAATAGAATATTTCAACTCTCCTAACATTAATTTGTTTTTTCATACTCAGATCAAAACTAATATAAATTCAATTTTTTTAAAATTCCCTTGCATAACATTAATATACTGTTATACGGACAACACAAAATTATTTGCAATTTGAAATGTATAAGAATGAAACACAGATATTTTTTCTAGCGAATAAACTAGTTATTAAATACTTATACTGAATGTAAAACAGCCCTTATAGTATATAAAGCATGCGAATGTTGAGGGAAAACAGGTAAGATATATCTTAGTATTATAAAAAACCTCACAGATTGTTTCAGCAGAAATTAAATTTTTAAAAGTTAAATAATTTTTAAATTTATTTCTCATATATTTAAATTTGACTCATGACATTTTTTGTAAAAAAATTTTTTTAATTACAAAATTTGTTGACTTGTATTGTATAAGAACTTTTTCTCATAAAAATAGGACATTATTTGATCTTTACATTTTTACAACAGTATTAAATAAAAATATTAACATTATATGTATGTCAATGAAATTTTAAGTAGCAATTGTAAAGTACTAGGGAATGAAAACTGCAGGATGACTGGCTAATTTTAAATAAATGCCTCCTCACTGGCAACCTCAAAAATAAAGAAAAATTAAATACTTATTTTATTCTCTTTTACATTTATCAGTTTCAGCATCTAGGGAATGCTGACATCCACACATTATAACTACTAACATAGGGCAGCTGAAAGTCACCAGTTAACTATAGCAGTTGATGGTCTGATTACAGCTGTCAGTTATGGGGATAAAATAATCACAAAATGGCTGCCAAGAAAGTTAAGAATCACTGTCTGATAACTGAAGCAGTGCATACTACAAAGTTGTGGGGTTGCTGAGAATCATGACAAGATGATGATGCAGAGGATCAGACACCAGCACCAGTGATAAGGCTGATTACTGTAACTACATGATGACTTGATAAGAAGCAGACAAATGTAAGCTGCAGAATTTGAAAGACATCTAGTACCTTTGAATGCTTATGCCATACTCAAAAGGCATTCTGTTTCACTCAGAGTCAGCAATATTTTGTCCTTACAGTTTTCATTGACAAGGTAAAAAAATATTTAATTTTTTTTTACAAGAGAGATAGTTTAAAGAAACATTAGAAAATTAGTATTAAGATATGTTTCTTGAGTAAAACAAATGATAAATATTAACTATCAGCAGTACATTATTCAAACAATTTCATAAATTTATAAAAATGCAATTGTTTATTAATAAGTATATAGTATAAATACATAAATATGTCTAATTAAAATTGTAAACTGAAAGATAAATAGAAAAAAAATGAAAGATGACATAAATATTTTGTTCTCATGTATCTAGAAACGAAGAACACAGTCATTAAAAATAAATTTGACAAACCTAATAAATATATTACTGGTGTCTTACTGTTGACAGAGGGTTGAGCCAATTTCTCTCTCTTCCCAGTAATACTTTGCAAGTTTTGAGATGGCATACTTACAGGGGAATTTTTAGGTACATACGATAAATTTCTTACTAAAGTGGTTATGGATTAGCATAGACATTCCCGGGGCTTTCTTTTCTGAAAAGGTAGGATTAACAAAAAAAAAATTAACATACATTCCCTATTAGAATATATTTAGAAAGAGAAGTAATCCCCTTTCTAATATTGGAATATATTTGAAAATTTAACCCTTAATTTTACAAGAACAATTAAGATAAAAATAACATTATTGTCAAATTTATTAAGGGCTCCAAACTAATTATCAACCATCTCTTGATTAATTAACAGCTAAATAAATATTAATAATATAAGTAATAGAAGAATCAGCTATTCAATCATTAAAGTATGTGAAATCATTTAATGCTTTCATTACAATAAAATTAACATTTTGTTTTTAAAAAAATCATTGAATTTAATCCACTTCGAGTACAATCAATATTTATTTTTGAGAGTAATGTTATTTACCCATTTGCTACCTACAATCACTAGCCAAAAGAAAATTGAATACATAAAGATACAATTAAATAATTTATTTTAATTAGTTGAAACAGTAGTATAAAACATACACGATCAACACACTCTGAAAGTGTGCACTGTAATGTTTGTCGCACAACATGATAATAGAACTCAAACGTCCTTTTTTTTCTATTATCTTATTCCAGATGAGAAAAATTACATATTTTTGTTTTAGAATAATTACATTTTATTTAAATTATATAAACTATTCAAGTCAGTATATTCTAAATTACACTTTAGAAAACGGCCAAATATTCATTAAAATAAAACAGAATATTTCTTTTTTTATGATGTTTTGTTGACTTTCAAGTAGATAAAATATGCAAATCCAATAGTATTCAAGATTCATTTTCACCAGCTTTCGACTGGAATACGGTTAACCCACTTCCTAAAAAGCCGTTTCGTTAATAAGCTTCAAGCTAATATGGATTAAATTGAGAGTTTTTACTGAAACAGCTAAAATTCACTAATAGTTTCGAAGTAGAATAATGTTGATGTCAAAGTTTGTCTCCTTGAAGTATCAATGATTTCGAGTACAAGAATGCGTTTTTATTTAATTTATTTATTCATCATCTAAATTAATTACAAAATTCATTATTTATTCATAAAATAATTATATACTGTGGGTATAACAAATGAGAGACAAATTTTAAAATTTATAAATTGTGGTAAAATATAAAACATTTTATTTTCAGGTAATGATAATCACATTTCAATAAAAATTGTCAGTGAATCTGAGAATCAAAGGATTGAACTATATGGTATTGTTTGCCTTACTTACTGTTCTTATATTTCTTAGGCAGAATTCAGAATATTCCAACTTCAATAGTTTTTAGTTATCACTTCACTTAAGGCATTGTTAAAATTTCCATTCCCCCACTGATAATTTTAATTGTATTGATTCAAAGTAATTTTGTAAGGTACAAGATTCTAGAGAGATTATATATCAAGGCATCCTGCAGAAGGCAAACAAAATAGTAAATTTAATATCGGCTGTACCTTCAATTGTTTTGCAAGTCATATTTCCTTAATTGTTCCAAGTAATAGTATTCATAAGCGATACCGAATGAAGAAGTTGTATAGTTCCTTATTGTGGTGAGCAGAGACAGAGATATTGTCTGGTGACACAGTAATGACCAAAACTATGACTGTAATTGTTCAACTATTTTTTAGTAGATGAAGATAAATATAAGCTGAAGAAAAAAAAAATGAAGAGCTGAGAAAATGAAATTTTCTTGGAGAAGATGCCAGACAATTTAACTATTTTCACTAGAGGAAAGTAGTGAAGAGACTAACAGTAACAGAACTCTGCATTATATTTTTTTTACTTTTCACCAGAGGAATAGAATACTTGGAGGAGACAAGAACATTAGTCCTCTAGTGAAATTCTTGATTTGAACATTAGTAGTTCTTCCAATTTTTAAAATTCTTTATAAAAGTTTTCTTAAGGAAAAATTCACTAGATGAACAAATTACTTGTAACTGATGCCTTTCCTCAGATCTACACTAAATAATATAGATAAATTCAAATGGAGAGTTGTTTTTACCATAGATATTATTATTAGATTTTTTTTTTTGGTGTCCGGTCAAGGTAGATCCAAAAAATACAAATTTGAAAAAATGTGTACTCCTTAAATTATCTGGCAACATTTCAGCTTACATTGTAAGCCACCTTCAGGGCTATCATGAAGGAGAGAGGGGACGTTGTGTCTCACACAAGGGGGGAAGTTGTGTCTGGCACAACACACAACACTCCCTCTCACCTTCATGATAGCCCTGAAGATGGTTTACAATGTAAGCCGAAATGTTGGCAGATAATTTAAAAAATACAAAATTTTTTTTAATTTGTTTTTTTTTGGATCTACCTTGACCGAACCCCAACTAAAATCATCTTAGAATAGAATAGCATATTTTCTTCGACAGACAAGCAGAGTACAAATAAAAATTTATTAACATAAATGCGAGGTATTATGTAAAAAATANATATATATAAAATAAAACCATTTCTGGAGAATTTATTTATTGAGCAAATACATAATAAATGTTGAGATTATATTATGCTATAGTAAAAATGTGTATTATTACCAAACAGACAAGCAGACTGCAAATTTTTTAATACCTTATAAAAGACTGCAGACAGTGAAAATATATTTATAATATATTTTTTGAAACATAAAATAAAATTTCATATAAAGTAGAGAATGAACAAAAAGGGAAGGTTAACTTGCCAATAATTTGACTAAATTTATGATTTTGATAGCTTTTGAATTCAAAATTTGTTTGAAAATTAAAATTGATATTTTGTCATAAGTTAATATTTATTTGAGTATTTTAAATTTTCATTTTACTTTCTTGAATGATATGAGGCTTATTTAATCTAATATAAAACTGATACACTATGAGTAATTAGATAAAACCGAGCGTACATCACAATTTAAACCAATGAATTGATTTAAGCACTGTAGTCGAAGTCACACTTGGCGATCCATAATAGTTTTGAGTGAGGTTTGGTAAAGGCCTAATAAGTGAGTGAGCATGTAATCTATATCAGCTTTAGAAAGAAAAAAAAATTGGAATACTTGTCATAAGTATATTAAAGTAAAAGGGGAGTGTAAAGTTATTTAACCACTGCCTAGAAATTAACAAAATAGAATAATTGAAGAATTTAGTAAAACAGTGAAAAGAACATTTCTTCATCCTCTTATACAATACTAAATTGGTAACCAACTTACTGAGTGGCTTGAACTTCTTAACAAGTGCTTGCTGTAAAATTTTTAAGTAAACCAACAACTCTCGCAAGAGAAATTATATTATGTTATTTAATATATAGAATAGAAATTATATTTAATTCAAACTCTCATTTTGTATATTTAATTCAGGTTGGAACTAAAAACTATAATAGACTCTCAAAGTCCATTCAAAAATGGTCAGATACTCGTTAAAATAGATTAAAGAAGGTAAAAAAAATGTGAGTAATGAGAAAACTGACAGTTTATTTATCAGCTTTGAAGAATAAATACATTTTGGAAATATACACTTAGTTTATTCTTATTATTACTAGATACCACTTCTTTGACAGTAGAAAATGTGTACTTTGATAATTGGTCAGTGATTATGTTAAGATTGTAATAAATATACCCAAGGGTTGTTAGGTGACAAAAAAAAAAGACCAACATAATAACAATGGGATAGGCAACAATTTTAATTAAGTTTCAATCTGTTATGGGTAATGACAAATAAAATTTCATGATCAGTTTCTCCAGCGTGCTAAATTTTTTAATTTGGATGGTCAGTTAAGATAATCTGTTTAAAATAAAATATCATTTTTTCCTAATAAAATATAACATTTCAAAATACAACATCAAATAAAAATCATATTTAAAAAAGTAATAAATAAAAGGCTTTTACTGTGTTGACAGTATAGAGTATATGACAGCTGTATTCCTTATAAATAAATTTAAAAAATGTTTTAATTAAACAAATAAAGAAATGGTGGGAATGTTCACAATAAATATAAGACTAGAAGAAACAGGGAAAAGTCATGCACTTCCTATTTAAGCTCAGCAGAAAGATTCACAGAATCGAAATATATAAATTTTACCAAGTAATTTTTATTTATCTAAAATTTATTCCTGAGTTAATATCTTTGACTAGATACTAAACTTACAATATAATTAATTTTATTGAGAAGCATTTTTAAACACTGCTGAGCAAAGTATTGTCTACAAATTCTTCAAAGAATTTAGAAGAATTGTCCTACTTAATAAATAATTGACAATACATAAAATAAAAATAAAGGAAACGGAGAAAGGTAGGGAAGAACTCACTAAAAAACAAGACAGAGGAAGGGGAATCACTTAGAAAATAAGTGCACATAAAAAATCTGGGGAGAAAATATGGAGGAAGGAAATAATTTATGTCAAATGTGCCGAAGTTTAAATTATCTCAGTTGGTGTGAATTGGTATTTATTTTCACATTTTTTTTTTTTTTTT
>KZ807185.1:521521-533095 GCA_000696205.2 Oncopeltus fasciatus | reverse complement strand
AGGTAAAGAAAAAAAGGGGGCTTTTATTTTATTTGGGCACTGTCTTTATTGAAAACAGAATTTGTGATATATGTATATACACACACATACATACAAGTAAGGGGTGTTTGTTTAGCAAAAAAAAACCAAAAAAAAAAAACCATTTTATCAAATTTATTAAGTTTATTAATTGTTTATCAAAGATATTAATTATTTATTAATGAGTTTATTAAAGGCCTCTAAAAGTTTTATTCCTATTTTATACTTACCAATTCTGTATAATCCCTTTAGTACATTCTCTAAGTTAGTTAAATCCCATTTGACTTGTTCAAAAAAATGCCTCAGTTTAGTAATTTGTTTCAAAGAAGAAACATGGCAGTGTCCCACGATATTCTCATAATTTTAAACCATTACTGAAAGAATTTCACAGCTGCTGTGGCAACTTGTCATATTATTATATATGTAAGGGAAGGTGTCTTTGATGATCATATTGCACGGCATTCATTTGAAAAATTTAGCAGTATGCCAATATCTTCATTATTTTAGTTCCAATAAATATTAAAAAAATATTGAACATTATACATTCAAAATGTGATTTTCTAACATTTATATTTGATAATATTAAAAAAAAAAACAAAAAAAAAAACTGATTTAAGGAAATATTTTATAATGTATCTCTGAGAGTAAGGGGAGCCCTATTATTTTAAAAATTGTAACTAAATCAGCATTTAGGCTAACTATTACAAATCATTAAAGGAGTGTTTATCTTTAGCCAAAATCGGATAAAAGGGTGGGTGGATTTATTGCAAGATTAATATTTATTTTTGGGCTATAAATAACAATATACCTAACAAATTAATTATGCCAAACAATATACCTAACCTACCTAACTGTATCTAACCTAAAAATCTAACTATACCAACATTTATACATATTACCTAACCTAACATTATAACTATCAATACCTAAGGTTAGAACTAACAAATGTCTAACCTAAAAAAAAACTGACAATATCTTAACTAACAATAACAATTTATACCTAACTAAACTATATTTATCTATAATACCTATTTATATCTAAAATATCTAACCTAACCTAACAATTTATACCTGTTATACCTAACTATGCCTAATGTAACAATCTAACAAAAGTACACCCTGTAATCTTATATACACCTAACAATACCTAATATACCTAACAAAAACCTTAACAATATGAATAACAATATTGTTGCTAACCTAGCTATGAATAACAATATACCTTACCAAAATAACTTGAAAAAATGCACAATAATTTATAGCTAACACCTAATAAACACCTATATAAAATAAACTTTAGATTAGGTATATTTGTTAGGTATTGTTAGGGTTAGGCATATTATTAGATGAGATATTGATCTCATCTAATAATATGCCTATCCCTAACAATACCTAACAAATATACCTAATCTAAAGTTTATTTTATATTGTGAGGAATTTCATTTAATAATGTTACGTTGTTAGGTTTTTTTAGTTGGTTTGGCTAGGTTTGTAAGGATAGGTATAAATTGTTAGTTTCTTAGGGTGAGTTAGGTTTTTGTTTGGCATATATTATTGGGAATTGTTAGGTCGTATGTTTTTATTAGTTTGTTAAGTATTTTTTTGGTATAGTTAGGTATAAATTATTAGATATTGTTAGGTTTTATTATTAAAGTTACTAAATACAAAACACAAAAGGTGTAATATGTAGTTTTCAAACATTACTGTTCTATTTACCAATACTTCTTCCGGGTTCAACCGTGTCTTGGAGTTTTTAGGTGCCAAGCTTTCGCACATCGTGTGATGGCTTCTTCAGGGCTGAATGGAGAATGAGGCTCATATGCTTTCACAGCCTACGTGAACATATTATTACTGTTCTATTCAATTTTTCCATTATACTCTTATCTAGGAAAATATTTACTAATTTAATTGTAAGTTGAGCACTTCGCCACACTCTTCTTACTCGACTAGCTAGGAACAGGCTAGAGATATTTTTATGCTTGTTGCTTTTTCCCGCTGATAGGGTCATTTACTTGTATTTATCCCAATTTTTTCTTTATAATTTTTTTTAAAGAAACGTGGGAAATTTACTTAGTTTGCATAGGTACTGTGTGATAGACTTTTTTTGATAATATATGCCAACTTCCATTCCATTTCAGTTCAAATTATGATTATGAGATTTTTTAAATACTCCTAATCATATTTAGTGCTTCTGGTAAACCCTCATGCTACTCCAATTAATTGTTGCTTTTCAGACATTGAATTTCAGTTATCATTTTAGTGCCATGTATGAATTTAAAATAAATTCTAATAAAAATATTCTGCTGAATTTTGGGAACAATTTTCAAATTTCTGGTTATCCCCCCCACATCCTAATAATATGATTTTACTGATTCACAGACATTGCAGTACAATTATTATTTCAATCCTAAATGTATAATTTTGTCCTGTTTAAATAAGAATTGATTTAGTTGTGCATACTGTTGCAATTAAGGTTTCAATCACTCCTGTGTTTGATTTAGGTAAAAAATTTAAATATTTCAGCTACTGTAGCACTTTTATGATCTTAATCGAACTATCGGTTGCATGTAAACAACCTCTCTCATCTAGTTTTATTCATTTGTGAAACGCTTTGAATGAATTTTGCATTTAAATGCTATATCTAAATTTTTGGATTCTACTATGAAACTTCTAAAATTTTCTTTTATAAGTAAATGAACTTTGCTGATTTCATTGCACTAAAATAAATATTAGGCTTGTTGTTGAAAAAAAAAAAGAAAAAAAAGAAAAAGAAAAAAGTGTTTTAGTTGCACTTGACTTTTTATTTAATCCCCCACACCTACTGTTCCTCTCATCCTGATTCCAAAGTCGCTTCTAACATTTTACAAAACCACCTTGATGCTATTCAGCAGTGGTGCAGCAAATGGAGAATTAAAATAAATTAGTAAAAATGCGTGCAGGTAAATTTTCAGCCAAAAAAAGATTCTCCTAATAATGTTACATACAATAACATCCCTATACCTCTCTCCAATTCAGTCTGTTACCTTGGGTTCCACCTTGACTCACGACTAAACTGGAGTGAACATATTAAAATCAAGCGACAAGAACTTAACAGACGCCATGGACTCTTATACAGCCTTAGAAATAGGCGCTCTCAGCTCACAATAGAAAACAAACTGACCATCTACAAGACCATAATACAACCAATCTGGAGCATCGGTGCAGAACTGTGGGGTGCCCACTTCCAACGAATACAATCCTTTCAGTCCAAAATGCTGAGAATAGTTGGTAACGCTCCATATTATGTGTCCAAAATTACCCTTCATCATGACTTCAATATTCCTTTCATCCAAGATCTCATCTCTACCCACTTCTAGCTCTTCCATAGTAAACTTCAACTTCAATTTCATCCAAATCCACGTACCCAATCCCTATCGTCAGACTCCAATCTTTACAATCCTCCCTGGCGACTATAAAGGAGATGACCTCGCGACCTCCTGGGCCTTAATGTCTAAACTTATTAGGAGTGGGGTCGATGGGTCCCTTCTCCTTGCTCAGAGTTGTTCACTTATTTATTTTATAGCAATTTTTTTTTCTATTGTAATTTCTCTATGTCATCAAATTACAAGATGTTGTTAATAACAGAATGTAATAAATAAAGATTTATTAATTAAAAAAAAAAATTCTCAGTGAGAATAGAAAAAAATAGTTTTGATGTTTTTAATTGGACTTCTAAGAAAAAGATCATAAAGGTCTGATCAACGATGATTAATGAACTCAATTTATTTCAAACTTAATTGTTGGGAATAAAAGATACAATTGAGTGTGCGTCTTAGGAGATTTCTTTTTAGTCTTCCAATTCTATTAACTCGATTCACAATAAGTTTTTTTCTGTAATAATAGTTGAATAATATATAGGGTTGCAGAATAAAGATCATCTTTCATTTAATTATACTTTTCATTTAATTTAATTTATACATCTTTTTATTTACATAATTTTAATAATTGTTTGTTTCAACATAACTTTTATTTCATTATGGTTATTAATAATNAATTAATTTAAATTAATCAATTTTATTTCAAATATAAATTAAATCAAGTTGTTAATATTTTGTTGGTTGCTATAAAAAAACAACTTAAATCTTTTAGTGTCACAGATTTTCTATGACCAGCAATACAATTTTAGCAGTAATAGGATGTTTTGAGAAGAGATTTGATAGGCTTTAATAGCCATTAGATAATCAGTAAAAATGGAAATCTTTCCTTTGCTTGGAGTTTATAGATGGAAGGACTAGCAATGAGCTGTGTTAAATAGATGGTGAAGTAAGGGTAGAGTTTAAATTTATAACTCTCGATGACTCACTCTTTGGAAGTTGTGAATGAAAAGAAAAAATAATTTTGGCAATCATTCAAGTATATAGTGTTAAGATTTTTGGGAAATATTAAGGATTCCACCGACAAAACCATTGTGCATTTTAGACTAGGATCATAAAAAACTTAAGGATACACGATTGGCTTAGAGGTTCGCTTTTATGATCCCACATAGACTATTTTCCTGAAATCTTGGAAGTTTTCATTAAAGAATGGGGTAAATGGTCTCACCTGGATGTTAGTGATATCGAAAAATGAAATTAAGGACCCACCTTTTAGTACTTTGTATATATTTTTCCAGTGGACATATTAGGGAATAAAGTTTTATATACATTTTAGCCCAACTGATTCCTTGGTTGAATACGAATTCTAATACCAATGGTTTGACATTGGCAGCATTGGCTGAATACTAATACCAATGGTTTGACATTGTCTTGGATCTATATTATTTTGTAGCTTCAATCACAGAATAATTTATTTTTTGAATTATGTGAAAGAGATAAATAATTCATTGCTACGAGAAACAATTTCATAGTTGGCATAATTTATACAGCATAAATTTAAAAGAATACACCTTTTGAAGCAAAACAAAAAAGTTCTGTCAATATAATACCAGAAGAATACACTAGAAAAATTCAATTTGAAAGAATTCTTATCTTCTGGATTTGGAAATGTTTGCAATTCACAAATGTGTTATCTTATTAGCGGTTCCTATGTCCCTTAATTTAAGTCACATCGATACTTTAAGGTTATGATGCATTTTAAGGTCCGAAACCTAATTTAATATAATTTGAGTTCTGACAGAAAGACTTTTTCTATAACTATGGAGTTCTGGTCAAGTTGCAAAATTGATTTTTGAGGGTGTTAATGTTAACTCAATTAACACTAAAAAAAGTATTTTTTCATGTATTTAAAGCTAAATAGGAGTAGTGAACTTCTTTCTAAGTCATTTAACATGCTGTATCCTATTTAGATAATATTGATAGTAAGGAGGTACATATAAGCATCCTAAGATATCTAATCTGAGCAAAACAAGGTATTTGCTGACTAAATACTTTAGACCAATTTTATTTGACAATTTGATGTGATAGGTATACACATACTTTGTTCCCATAACCTTTTTCTCTATTAATAGTTAAAAACATCTGGGAAAACCCCTCTATGATTGTAAGTGGTTAAATAAAAAAAATAAAATTGACATTTTAATGGCCTGATGCCAAAATTCATTTCCATGGGTTGCCATTCAGAGGCCTTTGTTTTGGTCATGGTAATTGTCAAGGGCCTGTGATGTAAATTTTAGGCTATAAATATTTAATATTAGAATAATTACATAAGTTTAATTGCACATGAAAAAAACAATATTGAACATCTGACTCTTAACTCCATGTCTTACGTGTTCCTCTGATGTGTTCTGACAATTCAGCTTTTCCTGATAGGATCTTCCTCATCTTTACGAACAGAACATGACTTATGAAGAGCTAAAGACAGACTAATTAAATATTAATTGTATACAGTGATGATTGGTTTTAAATTTATTTTAGAATTTTTGGTCTAAATAGGTTGAGACTTTTTAAATTCAGTTAATAATAGTTCAATAATAAACCGATATAATATTTTTATGAACTACCAAGTTGACACCCAGTCTTTGGTTTTTTTATTTGTTTATTATTATAATAATGTGTCTACCTTTCTGGTATTATCTCCCAATGGTGCATAACTGGTGAGATTTATTTTGGATGTATCAACTATTAAATGAGCCTGTATTAAAGTTTAATTGCTAAGATGTTTGAGATAACAAAAAATTATCAAGTTGAATCATTTAATACTTAATATCTAATTAATCATTTGTGTTAGTTAAAACTGATTTGAATGAACTGATTGGGCCAGTGCAATATTCCCCAATAAAATTCTATTCTAATGGATAAGTTTGGCAGAACTCCACTTTTGGGTTTGCTCACTCCTTCCACGGTCTCAATCACAGCTCTTGGATCCTGGAGCTCTGAACTTACTCTGAATGAATTATTGACAATGAGTAAAGCCAGTTGTCTTGAATTGAAAATAATTAGTTTATGAAAATGTGAGCTAAAGATAGAGGGGAGGGTCAGAATTGTTGTAACTTTCCTTAGTTATGAAAAATTATATTTTTTTGGAAATGGGGGCCTCAATAGGTGCTGGGCTTACAATGCATCACTGGCCACATCCCCGTTTGCTCAGGCCATTTCTAAAGCTATCACTCTCTCTGCCACCTTAAATTATTATACGTCTTAATGAAAGATTGTGGAATGAATATAGGACTTAGAGATAATTAATTTAAATTAATCAATTTTATTTCAAATATAATAATAGTTGAATAATATATAGGGTTGCAGAATAAAGATCATCTTTCATTTAATTATACTTTTCATTTAATTTAATTTATACATCTTTTTATTTACATAATTTTAATAATTGTTTGTTTCAACATAACTTTTATTTCATTATGGTTATTAATAATTTCCAAATAGTTTTTGAAAACATTTATTTNGATTCCACTTAAAATTTTATTTGTAAATAAAAAAAAAAATTATCTGTATTTTTTCTAACAAAACTTTTTATATACATCTTCAGAAAACAGAAATTAGAAGAAGCACCTCATCCCATGGAAGCGTGCCTCACTTTAGTGTTCATTTGTAGCTTTATTTATATATTGTGAATATAATATTTTTGATTTGGCTTATACATCGTGAGAATAACATTACTTTGCCTTTGTATCAATAATATATTATAGCTTATTTTCTTATTAAATTTTATTTCTCCTCTAAAGGATTTTTTTTATTTGGGTGTATTAATGAAGTTTATTATTTACAATTTTTTTAAAAGTCAAGGGTGGTTTAGCCATCAGGAATATATTACCATTAAAAGTGCATGACTATAAGATTATTAGAACAATATGCAGTACATATAAATATTTCATGGCAGTAGTTGGCTTTGTAATCTTCACATNTTCATTTACCAATTAAAGAATAATTCTGAAATAAATCATGTATTATTTGATCAAAATTCTAAATCAAAATAATAATTTATTTTTTGTTTGGTAATATGGTTTTATTTACTAAACTTTAAAAGAGGTAGAGTTTCATTCAATTAATAATACATAATTTTCTTCCATAGTTTAATTAAAAGTAAGTACGTTCCTGTCCATGCAAAAAAGCAAGAAAAAATTTAAAAATTGAATGAATTACTTTATATTTTACTCTGTAAATTAAAACAAAGGGGTGTGTAAAAAACAAAAAGACCGTTTTATAAAATTCAAGATTTCAAAGAATGTTCATCGTTTTAATCCTATTAATGCTAACCAATATTTAATAATCCCTTTAGAGCATTCTCGAAGCTTATTAAATCCCATTAGGCTCTTTCAAAAAGGGCCTCAGTTTAGTTGTGTCTTTTAAAGAAGAAACTTGGAAGTGACAAGTAGCATTGTTTATTGTCCCAAGTTCAACTTAATATTAATCTTAGCATTAATATGAGCAACAGTGGAACAGTCATCAAAGCCATCACTCATTAGAGAGCTGGAATATAATCAAGCCTACAGCCTTTTAGGATGTTTGTAAGATTTCTGGAAGTGGAAAAGTTGATATGCTCTTTCAGCTATATTTACTAGTCTCATTAAGTCATCTGTAATTTTACTATGGAAAAATTATTAAGGCATGTAATTAGTGTTAGCCATTTATTTTATCTCCCTTTCAACCACTTAGGGCTATAGAGGGAGAATTATTTATAGGTATTCACACTATTCTATGACCATGACACTGGGCTAGCTTTTATTTCTTTATCCAAACATGCAGTGCTAGTATTGTGAGACCCAAATGGATTTCCTCAGCTAAGCTGGTCCTGTACTATGAATGGATTAATAGATATATTAGAGAACAAAATAACTGTTTTCATATTTAATAACCAATTATATAAAGTGAAAATTTTAGAAGACAATATATTTGACTATTTGATCTTAAAATTGTTTTGCTTAACTATAAAATTAAGAAATAAATTGAAATATAAACGTATATAAAAATATATCAGTATTTTATTTGTTTTGTTTTATAAGGGTTCCTCCAGTTCTACATGCAAGAATACTGTAAAACCTCCTGATTTAACTAAATTACCTGAGCCAAAGTTTACTATAATAGAAGACTACAATATTCCTGATGCTCCTCCAAGACCTGCAGGATATATCAGGCAAGTTATTATGATTCACAAAATCAAAGTAGTTATGCTCTATTTTATTTTACCATCTAAACTTCTCTTCTTTACAGAAAGATCACTTCAACCAAGTAGTTAGCATATCTATAATTCATGGAAGCATGTAAATTTTGTTTCCTGGAGTTAAAATAATCTTTATCAATTCATTTAGAGTTATATAATCATAAATTAAAAATATTCACTTGAATTGAATTAATTTTATTTACAGTATTTATTTAAATAGTTTAACCATTAGGACATTGTAATAAAGGCTATTAGTATAGTGCATTAATTGTAACAGATTATTTCATGTTTTATTCAAGTATAAATCAACATTTAAATAATAGCCTGATAAATATTAATGGTTAAAATTAAAAGTGACTGTAGTTACTGTAGTGTAGATATTTATATTGGATTTATTAATTGGTTTGACTACTTGATACTTTTCCTTTGAATACATTTTTTGGAGAGATTATTCAAGAGAGAAATTCTGCCATGGATGGATAAGTACCTACCTACACAGGACAATAATTGTGCCATGTGAATCACAAGTCTTAGGTTCAAATCCTGCAGTGGTGGAATTTTTTTCTTTAAAAATAAATGCTTTTGAAACTGAACAGTTTTAGTATAATCCAAATTCTATTAAAATGTTCATACTTATTACTAAAAAATAGTAAGATAAATTATTATTGCTGTGTTATGAGATAAAACACAAATTAAGAAATATCACTGCTTTTCAATTTTATTTCACCTTACCCTCTTAACCTATAATAAAACAGAAGTATGTATATATATGTGACAAATACGAGTACACGAAAATAAAATGTATACTTCAAAGACATAGATCATTATAATAACCTATAATTAGTTGTTCTATGGTTATAAGAGGAATTATAAAAAACTGATAATATTTTATTTAACATTAAAAATTTACATAAATGTTATACTGTTTATCCTTCATTTTGTTATTCATATAGCCAAGAAATTAGCTAACAATAATAACTAATTAATAATTAAATAAAGTTGTTACATTAGTTCTTCAAATATAATTAATTATTTGACTTCCCCATTCATCCTCTTTCACACATTTTTAATTCTTTGTTTCTGGATTCCACTTAAAATTTTATTTGTAAATAAAAAAAAAAATTATCTGTATTTTTTCTAACAAAACTTTTTATATACATCTTCAGAAAACAGAAATTAGAAGAAGCACCTCATCCCATGGAAGCGTGCCTCACTTTAGTGTTCATTTGTAGCTTTATTTATATATTGTGAATATAATATTTTTGATTTGGCTTATACATCGTGAGAATAACATTACTTTGCCTTTGTATCAATAATATATTATAGCTTATTTTCTTATTAAATTTTATTTCTCCTCTAAAGGATTTTTTTTATTTGGGTGTATTAATGAAGTTTATTATTTACAATTTTTTTAAAAGTCAAGGGTGGTTTAGCCATCAGGAATATATTACCATTAAAAGTGCATGACTATAAGATTATTAGAACAATATGCAGTACATATAAATATTTCATGGCAGTAGTTGGCTTTGTAATCTTCACATTTATTGTCAAAGGGGTTCTGGTGGGCATCTTAATTGATAAATTATCTTGGAAATAATAAGTTTTTTAACAATTTTTAGTGCAAGGGAATAGAATAAAAAATCTAACTGTCCCAGCCAGGACTCGAACCTGGATCTTCTGCTATCTGGTCCGGTGCATTTTCCATTTATTCTACCAAGACAAGTCTGATAAGTTATTAAATTCCCCGCACTGAGAGTCTAACCTCCGAGGCAGAGGCTAACCTTCAGTTAGGGGTAAGGGTCAGTTTCTGTTCCATTGCACTAAAAATTGTTAACATTTACGTGAGATTAAATACCACAAAAAAATAATATTTGTAAAAATAAGTTTTTTAATTTGAATCGTACAGGGAGCCAGAAAAAATCTCACTACCTCAGCAAGGAATCTAACCACTTTCCGGGTGGGTGCCCTACTATTGAAGAACGGGTTAAAAAATAAATAATTAACACCGATTAAGGAGATAAAAACTAATTTAATGAAGGAGCATAATACATGTGACCTGACCTTGACAAAAGCCGCGAACCAGATGAGGAGGTTACAATCGAGCAGTGTTGCCCTCAACAGAAATCTGACAAATACAAAAACTTCAAATAACAGAATTAAATTATTATTACATTATTACAATTTTAAATTGCTTTTCAACACTCCTCCTCAATTTAAAAATCAGAAGACAAAATTAAACATGATAAAAGCATACTTCAGATATACCAGTCCACTATATAAGTCCAAGCGCATTAACAAATCCTTTTAAATTTTACCGCTCAGAGGTTTAGTGAAAATGTCGGCGCACTGACTATCGGAGTTCACATAATTAACATTAATTGTTTTATTTTTGGCTAAGTCCCGCACAAAATTATATTTCACGTTCATATGTCTTAATCGATTGTGTTCCCACTTGTCGAGACATTTTATGCAGGACTGATTGTCCTCAAAAACTGGAACAGAGCCACACTTGAAATTTAATTCTTCTAAGAGTCCTTTTACCCACAATAAATTGGAAGTCCCTTCGGACAAAGAAACGAATTCTGCTTCTGTTGAGGAAAGAGTCACTACAGGCTGCTTCTTAGTCCTCCATTCTACCGATCCACCAAACACCTTGATGAGATATTCTGAGGTAGATTTTCCATCTGGGTCTCCTCCCCAATCAGCATCTACATAGAAACATAAAGGCGCCTCGTTGTCTTCAGGCTTAGGATAGAAGAGCTTCCTGTTTGCAACGAGCCTTGCTTTAAATATGTGACCTTGTTTGTTTTCTTTGATCCTGAACACCCACATACAATTAATGGCTCTTTTTCCTGGTGGTAGCTTCTGTAATGTGTAGGTTTCATTCTTAATAATTGATTCCATTTCTGCATCGCAGGCTGCATACCATTTATCTGCGTCACCTCTTCCTTTTATGTCCTCATAGGA
>KZ807185.1:492060-516896 GCA_000696205.2 Oncopeltus fasciatus | reverse complement strand
TTTTTTTAATATTTGAAAATAAAAATAATTTTCAATAATATTAAAAAAATGATATGAATTGAAAATAAGGGAAGAGGAAAGCATTAAAGAACAATGATATTGTCTTGAAAAGAAAAGCAATCGGCATAACTCATCTGATAAACTGATCTTATATCCCATATATAACAAACAAATCATTTCTAAGCATTTAAAAAACACTTAATCTTGAAGATATGTTGATATGGGGAGAAAGGTCATCAGAAAATTTTGTAACTCAACTCAGAAGTAGGTTAAATTTCTAAATTCAGCATTCTTTACAAATAGTAAAGGGTAAATAATCCTTGTATTTTCTGCCAGTTAGGTTACTACTACCGTAATACTACTGTAAAGAAAGGTTTTTCTTCTGCCTCATATTTGTTTGGTAGCAATAATTCTAGGACATTTAATATTTTTTTAAACAAATTTTCTTTGAGGAAATCAAGCTATTTGCACTAGTATCTTAACACGTCGAATAACTTTTTTACCTATTTAGGAAAAGTTAAGAATATGGTCAGTGCAAAATTATATATCTTTGCTTGCTATATATATATATANGGTCATTCACAGTAGAAAATGTTAGATATCATAACGGCTTCCTTGTGACATTTTTGTATTGTATGTCCAATATAATTACTTTATTCTTTTACATTGAGTATATATATATATACACACATAATTACATACATTGGACAGGGCATTAAAAATAATATAAAATCTCATATTTTCTTAGTGCATGCATAAAAATTAAGTGTTTGTTACTTTATGATGAAGTAAATCATATCATACATAATATATTGGCCTTTTTCTTGTGAAAATTATGGTGAAAGTTTTTTTTATACGATATAAGGTCTGAAAAAATCATTGACGAATATCTTTGTGACTTTAGGCCTGGGAATGATGGACGATATATTTTCCTTAAGACAGGAGCTGGAAAAAGTTATGAATTTAATGTTGTTCTCCATTAATTATTTGTATGTTTTTCTAAAGCTTCTGAGAGTGTGACAAGGTGAAATTTCTCGCCAAAAACCATAATGAATCTTGAATTACCTAAAAAGCTGGTAAGGCTTGCTGGTATGAGTTTCCGAGATTGCAAGTGTAAAATTAAGGTACAAGGAATGCTTTTAAACAAATTCGAAATGGACACTGGTTTTTGGTAAGGAGACCCAGTTTCTTCAATTTTATTAAACTTAGTCTTAGAGTTAACAATTAAAAAAATCCACTCAACCAGCAAAAACAAAGAATTTATGGGCCTGTACAAGTTGACGGTGAATAGAAGATTCAGGACTTACAATATGCTGAAGAATCTTTAAAATTACCTGATCTAAGCGATATTTCTTAAAAAGCTTGTTTTTGCCCACATAGATTGAATGCCTGCCAACATACTTCCATAAAACTTTTGTATAGCAAACTTGGTGGATGTAAGAGGAGAGGTTTAAGTATTAAATTAATTCTGGTATTAACCCCATGCTAAACTATTTACGAGAAATGCACAGGGAGCTAGAAAAAAAAAAAAAAAAAATCTTACTGCCTCAGCTGGGATGGGTTCGTTTCCCGGCTGAGGTAGTAAGATTTTTTTTCTGGCTCCCTGAGCATATCTTGTAAGAGAAGGGGGTGTCCATTACTCTAATGGCTTGAGATATTGAATGTGTCATTAAGTCACTACACATTAAGTAGGAGAAGGAGTACATCTGTGGTTGATGGTGACTGTCGAGCCAATAAGGAAATATAAGTGGAATTAAAAGGAAAAACTGTTTTATTCTTGTTTAAATTATTTAATTAGGTATCAATGAAATTTAGATTGATGTATTACTGATTATTATGAAAATTTTATAGTTATAAAAAAAAAAAATTTAATTGTAAAGAAAATATTCTGTTTACTATAATATTTTTACTTCTTTAAATATCAGTTTAAAAAGAGTGATAGGCATAGCTTAAGCTTACCTAATTAAAAATAAATTACAACTATATACATTAGAAGATGAATTTATATACCCTTTTTACATTAAAATAAATTTATTACTTCCTCTGAGCCTTCCAATATCCAAAGAATTCAGTCCTTTCAATTCAAAACCTTCATTTTATCACTAATGCTCCCTATTACGTATCCAATTCCTCCCTTCTCCACAATTTTAATATCCCTTTTGTAGACCTCATTTCTTCCCGCTTCACCCTTTTCCACAGTAAACTGCCGTACCATCCAAATCTGCTAGTACAGACCCTGTCCTCCAAATCCAACTTTTACAACCCTCCCCATCTACTCAAACAAAGATGGCCTCGTGACCTCCTCATAGAAACGTAGTGTGTAATAAATTTGAGAGTGGTGACATTGGTCTTCTCTCCTCTTGCGTTTGCCATTTTGTTATTTTTAGTTCTTCATTGTAATAAAATCACAAAATGTTTTTATATTAACAGAAATGTAATAAATAAATAAAAGTTCAAAAAGAATAAAAAATTGAAATTTCAAAAATATCAATTTATACAGATTATTCGATTTTATTATAAATAATAAAAAGTCCATGAAATTAAACTTATTAAGGATTTCTACGAAATGATTTTAGTTCTAAAAAATGTTCAAAATATTTTCCTTCTTGATTCAAATACCAAAGCAGCCTTTGATGAAAGGATGTAGTGGCTAATTTTGTTCTATCCTATTTTTATATCGCCCAGTGCATTGTGTTATTTCTTTTGAATATATCTTTTGCGTAATTCTGTTAAATAATCCAAATAGTCCAAAATAAACAAATCTGGAGATCTGTGTATTTTAATATCCAAGCCCCTATAATGTGTCTATTTGGGAATTTCTGCCTAATAATGGCTCAAAATTTTGGGAATAATGGGCATTCATTCATCTGATATCAAAAACTTTGCTTAGTTCCTAAGTTAAATCTTCCATTTAGCATGAAGATTGTTTTCCAAGAATTTGGCAAAATTTTCTCTTGTTTGAATTTTTGAGTAGGAAATGTGGCCTGACAATTTGAGATAAAATTATTCCATGCCGTAGATTTACCTTCCAATGATAGTGATGGTGAAAAATGTGTCCTTTTTAATGAAAAAAATGTGAAACAAGTGTGCTCTAATGATGTTTTTTTTGGCACAATTGATGTGTTGTATTATCCATGGATCCCCCATGTACATGAATTGCCTAGAACACATTCTCTGTGGTTACAGGGATGTTACTGTCTTTTCTCTTACAATTCATTGAGTGAGGATATCGTTTTGTACCCAACAATTTTCAGAGCCTATCTTTGATAACTTATAAGTTGTCATGGGGTTAAATTAAAAATAGAAGTGTAAGCTGTTATAACCACAATGAAAGCAAGTTCTGGACTTCTACAAGAAGAGGAGAATGGGATGTTAGATAAAAATTCATGCTGATAGTCAAGCTACTGTCAATGTGTGGAACAATGCAACTAGACTGGTTGGAGAATGCAAAGAAAATCTAATGCTAGGAAGAATAATGAGTGAAGAGTTCATGGGTTCCTTGTCACTCAGAGATATTTGGTACTGAGAAAGCAGTCAGGTTAGCGAAAGAAGTTTAAGAAGAAGAAAGTTTACCAACATTAATTACATGAACTGCATCATGCTACTTGTCTCTCCTTAGCCAAATAATTTTATAGCATTCCATTTAAACACAAGTTTAAAAAAATTTGAAGTTTACCTTTAACATCAACATTTTTAAACAATTCATTCTAATAGAACATTTATCAAATTAGATGTTGCAGAAAATTAAATTTTCTTTCTAACTAAATCATACTTCTCACCATAAATTCATTAATCATTTATCATAGTCACATTCAAAATTTTGGATTTTACACAACTGAGAATTCTAACTTAGTCTGATGTCAATCCCCCCCTTCCCCCTCCCAGAATTATGTTTAAGGTAATTTGGGTATCTGATGTAATTTCTAATGTAAACATTATAGCTGAAATCCGAACTATCTTCCTGGTTGTCTTAGTACACTTGTGCTTCTTGAAGAATCAAGGTTTTGAGTCAACTTCAAGACTGTTTTTTTATTTTACATCTTAGTGTAAAAGTCCTGGACACTTTCCGTGGTATTCGAAATAGGCTAGAAGAAAATAATGCTTTTTTTTTTTTTTGTTCATATCAACTAATAATTATATATTCCGAAAATTATAAAAGAATAATGACAGTTTTGATAGACATAATAAATTAATGAAAAATTAATGTTAATTAAAACTATTTATAATACAAACTATACACAAATTTCTAAAAATGTTCTTATACCGTTTTATCCATTGACAGTAACCTTCTCCCCTTCATCGTTTTTAAGGACATAGACTAATGACTCTGCCAGCCCCTAAAGCGCACCAAACCATAATTTTCTGTGGATGTAACGGTGTCCCAACAAAAGCCTGTGGATTATCCTCACTCCAAATGCACACTTCTGCTTATTTACGTATCCATTAAACCAAAAAGGGTTTCATTGGAGAACAAAATTTTAAATAGAAATTTAATATCAACATTAATTTGTGCTTCAGTCCATTTGCCGAATTGGTAAGAATTGGATAAGATGACCGTTTGACTATAATTCATGCACAAGTTGAATCTTCAAAGCTTTTAAGCCAAGATCCTTTCATAAAATCTTCCATAAAGTGGAAGGACACAACCCTAGTTGCTGAGAACGGCAATGTATGGATTGATTTGTATCCTCTTCAATACTTTCCTGTATTGTGGCTACAGCTTCTTCAGTGCTCACTGTTCAGCGTCTCACAGGCACAATAATATTTAAAATAAACATGGTCTGAAAATGAGCCGTTGTTATTCAAATTAGTTGCTCTGAAGGACGAGTATGTAAGCCATAAAATGGACTGAGTGCATGATAAGAACGATTACTTTGATGAAAAATATCAACAATTTGCAAGCGTTGCTCTGATGTAAGCCTATCCATAATGAAATGTCAAATCAAAATAAACAAACAACTATCAGCTGTTAAATGGGTTGTCAAATAAAGCAGTGTTGCCTACTCAAAGTTGTGAACCTTTAAAAAAACACCTCTTATTTGATTTCCCCAAGCACAGTTTTCAAATTTTCATAATTTTTTTTCATTCTCTATTCATCTAGAAGGTCAGAGGACCCAGTTTTAAGAGTAAATTTTCATGAAGTGCAAGGCTGCCTTCCATTGAAAGAAATTAGGGAGCTCCTCTGATATTTGCTTTTTAGAGGAAGAAATTTTCACACCATTGTGTCTGAAACCAAGTAATTGGGTTTTACTTTTTTGGTGTTCTAAATCCTGAATGAGTTCATTAAAACTGGACTGGTTGGTTGATAAGTTTTTTTTTTTTGTTTCTGTATTTTTCTTTTTGTTGCTGGTTTTAGTGAAATATTCTCAAAACCAGTCAAAGTAAAACAAACAAAAAAATACATTTCTGTTGAAGGGGGCATGTCATTTGTTTAATTCTCAATACATTCAAAATACAGGGTCTGCTGTTTAAGTAAAAGGAATATTTTTTTTTTTTTCAGGTTTGAGTGATCTTTAGTCTCAACATAATTTATTTAAAAAAATATTTCCTTTTGATTTCTATAAATTTTGTTTATTATCATAAATTAACACTATGCATATTCATTTAAGAATTTAATTTTGATGAGAAGTAATCGACTTAAGCTCTTAATAAAATAAGAGTTAGAATAAAATAATATAATTAGAATAAGGGGGGACAAATGCAAGAATGGGAAGTATGATGTTCAACCGGGGCAAAACCATGGAAGACTTGCTCAAAATAGTACAAAAGACTGATTTATTTATTCAAAACATGATAATTTCTAAAGTTTTTTTTTGTCATAACATGCATCTAGTAATTCTAAGCCTCCTATTATTTTTGATCTAATATAGTGTCTGATAAAACCAGGGGGAGGGTGTAAAGAAATGTATAAATCTAGCTTTTGACCTCAATTTTTATTAACACAAAAAATCTTTATAATTTAATTTATTTCTAATTTTACTTAAACAATTTTTACTAAAAAAAAAAATCTATTATCTAATGTTTTCAAAAAGGACTTCATGTGCTCTTGGTCATAATATATTTCAATTCCATGATGAGGACCTAGGTACTCCCCATCAACAGAAAGTATTTGTTTTTGAAATATGACATCAGCTTAATTGGCTATGGTAGGAAAGCTGATAACACTTTTTAACTACTTTTTTTTTCTTTTTGAGAAAAAAGATTAATCAAAACACTCCAACAATCAAATCATTATGTCCATTTGATCTATTTGTATGTATTCACTTATAACTTTTGCATGTTCCTCATTATTTTTGGAAAAAGAAAATATGGTATTTGTTTTTTTAATAGTTAGATTATTTATTTGACTGTAAATTTACATATATGCTGCTAAATGTTATACTGCTACAATTGTTCGAAAAATAAATACAAAATTCATGAAATGTTTCTAATAAGGAAAAATGTTAATCTGTATGTATTGCTTTATACATTGCTTTATGTTCTATCATTTGTATTCTATAAAATAAATGTTTACTAAGGGAGATATTTAAGAATGTATACTAGAGCTACAGTCCTCTCTTCCAGTCCTGTCTGGTGAGCGCCAGTTTTTGTAAGGTTTAACTCTTCCAACATTCTTTCTAATTTATAGGAGTAATGCATCATTATGCTTGTTACTCAATGCAAGTATGATGACCAACTACTTCATAAATCTGCTTTCCTCAAATTATTTCTGTAAGAAATGCTTTTCAATTTTTGCCATGAACTTTATGAAGATAAAATAATCTAATAAAATAAATTGTTATCACTGTTTTTATAATTATAAAAAAAATAATTGTAGTATTTTCTCTGTGCAAGTTTTAATTACTTAATCAAATTTGAATTAAAAATATGAATGATTAACTTCCCTGCTTTCTTTATAATTAAATTATAATCATTATGTCTAGTTTCAAAACTACTTAGTTTCAACTTTTTTTTTTCAGAAAAATGGCCAACCGGATATTCATTTCCACGCTCTACCTTTTCAATTTTACAAGTCTTCTTAATGTTCTTCAGGAGTTTCTCCTGTAAAAGAAATTGAGAAGTACAAGAATGATTAGATCAATATAATCTGCAAAATTGTTGATTTTGCTTTTTGAAGTCCCCTTTTTAAGAGCTGAGCTGGTTAAAATAAAAAAATATATCACAGATTTCTATCTACTACTACCTACTGGTGTAGTATAAATAATTGCAAAACATAGGTAAACTAATGTTCAACTATACCATTTTAATTGTTTTTGTAATTGGTCATTTCATAGCTTGAGATTCACCCACTTCTACGAATGTTTTTTCATTGGGTGGCCACTCTCATTGTTTTAAAATTTTCTATGAATTATTAAAATCAAATAATTTTTCCTAATTTATTGCACTGTCACACATATTAATTCGAGGTAGCCAAGGTGATCCATTTGGGTCTTCCAATCCTGATGCAGTGGGTTCAAATCCTACCCTGGGCAATCTTTTATTAAGTAATAAAATCTTGCATTGGGCCATGGATGTTCAGTATAGTGTGGTAACTTTCAGATAGCCCCTCTCATCATCACCATGAGCAGTTGAAAGAGGAATTGAAAAAAAAAAAAAAAAAAAAAATTCCATCATGGAATATATGAATATATTGATTATGTGTTATAAGGAACAAGACTCAACATTTATTGCTTCTAACTTATAAAGTATGTGTATTTTATAAATAAACTCAAATTAAGTGAAGTTTAGTCCTTTTTTGTAATTTTTTCAAAATCAATATCTATATTCCTCCCCCAACTAATAATTTTAAATGATTTTAAAATTGGTGCTTTTCATTAAATATATATATTTAAAAAACAGATGAATAGTTAGTACTTTTGAAATACAAACTACAAGTACTGTGTATTAGTTAATATACTAAAGCAACTTTATATAGTATATAAAGCTGAAGACTAGTAGCTAAAACTATAACTCTCTAAAAATTATTTATGAATAAATTAATATGGAAAAATGAACTTATGGCTAAGTAATAAAAAACTAAAATGAATCACAAACTAACTATATACATTCATTAATAGCCTTGAAAAGAAAGAAAGTAGTGGAACGTTGGCAAAAGCCATGACAAAAAGTGTGGAAGTTAGCAGGATTGAGATCTACTGGAACAATGTAAAAAGAGCGACAAAATAGTTACTACTAACTCACTCCTTTTTACTTAAAAGAAGATCCTTAGGGAACTGAAAAGGCTTTTTCAAAACGACTCCAGTTGATATATGCCTTTATAACTAATAAGAAATCAGGCATTTAGTTTGTATTATCCACACTATAATTATGACTTTATAAACATATTTTAAAAACTGATTGAAAGCTCTGTAAAATGCTCATTTCATAATGACTGATTCAATTGTGTTTTGATTACCTTTATGTAGGCAGTTCCCAGTTGATAAAAAATGTTTGATAATAAAAGAAGATTTGAGGCTGAATCAATTTTAGCTCGCACTCCAATAAATTGGTTAGGTGAAACATCTTCAAAGTAAATTTTATGAATTTAAATTCTTGGTCTTTGAGTTCAAGTTTGATGATTTGAATACTTGAATTAGATTGAGATTGCCAAATTTAATAGGATTCGATATACAAAAGAATTATTGTGGTACAAGAAATGTTATATTTCTTAATTACTTTGAGATAATTTAAGTTTTAGCAAAGCATTGAATGTGGGTATCTAACCTGTTAATATATTTTCCATGAAATATAGAAGAGGAAAGGATATTACAATTGCAGTTGTTATATGTACCCATATAACCTTTAAATAGTAGTAATTTTTAAAATGATTTTTTCCCAATGCGGCTAGATATTTTTATCTACACAGCCAAATGTTTTGAATTTGGTTAAAGAAAATTGTTTCATTACTATTTAATTCTATGTTAAATTACATAATCTTGTTTAATCATAAAGAAAAATAATAGTTTAATAAAATATAAATGAAACTCCATAGAAAAATGTAAATAAATTTATCAGCTTATTAATGAGAATTATTATAAAATATTAGAAATTTACTCTTGTCTAAATCAACAGAGCTTATCTTATTTTACTAATTATTTTTTGGGATTGGTGTTAAATTTGCTCATTACTCCTGCTAGCTGGCTAGTTATTTTCCTATCGATTAGTCAGGGTTTTATTCTGGCTCTGTGTGGGAGAGACTCTTGCATTGGCTAGGTTTCTTCAAGGAATAAACTCATTCCAAGTGTCATTGCTGCTTAGAATAGGTTACTTAACTGTATTCATCTGCTCTCACTTGACTCAAAGTAGTTAAAAGAGGAGGGAAAATTAAAAGTCTCTAATTGAAGTTATATTCTTTACAGAACAACCCCCAGGGGTCCATAGGTACATAAGACATTGAGAAAAATTAATGAAATTTTTTGTGATAATGGACAAAAGGATGTTACTTAAATATCATTTCGTCCATTTATTCATTATTTTATCCATCTTTCTTACCTGCTTCTCTTCTCCACCAAAATCATGTGTATAGAATGTTTAAGATAACATGTTAATTTAGGTTACATACTTTTATATTTAGGTTCATTGAAAAAAGCCCTGAAGACATGGAGGGGGAAGTTGAATATGATATGGATGAAGAAGACTCAGCATGGCTTGAAATTATGAACGAAAGGCGAGCTGAAAGTGGTTTGTCAGAAGTTACTGTAGATTCTTTTGAGCTACTTATGGATCGCCTAGAAAAAGAATCTTACTTTCAGGTAATTTTACTATAAAAAAAAANCTCTCTCTTTTTTGATTCACATATAAATGTTATACCTCATCTTAAAATTGGACACTAGAATTTTTTTATGTAAATATTTAAATTTGTTATACTTTAATCTTCAATCATAATAATATTAAGAGGAAGACTGATTTAAATAGTGATATTTTTGAAATTGTTATTTGAGTAGGGGAGAAGGAAGAAACCACAAAGACTAATGTTTATATGTATATAAACATTGGCCTTTGTGGTTTCTTCCTGAAATTAAATTATTGTTTGTTCTTTGTTCACGTAGGCTTCGACGGTCGTCAGAAGTATTTACCGTTTCTTCTTCCGGGTTGGACCGTGTCAAATTCGTGTTATTTGCCGAGCTTTCGCACATCATGTGATGGCTTCTTCAGGGCTGAAAAGAGAATGAGAGTTGTAAAAATTTATTTTACTAAATACTAAATACTAAATACAGAGGGCTGGTGGTTCCAAGAGGTGGGACATCATGAAGTTTTTTTTACTACTCTCATTCTCTTTTCAGCCCTGAAGAAGCCATCACATGATGTGCGAAAGCTCGGCAAATAACACGAATTTGACACGGTCCAACCCGGAAGAAGAAACGGTAAATACTATTTGTTCTGTTTTGACTCATTTTTTGTTTCCTACTGTTGAATAAACATCCAGAAAGCCTCGTGTTTTTAAGCAATTAATCTTGATCATTTTTTTATTGTTTTAAACATTTTTCTTGCATTATACTTCTCTCAATCCAAGTGTGCCAACTGATCTGATCACTTGATAACCCTTCATAGAATCCCACAGCTCTCCTCTCTTCTTTCCCAATTGAGCCACCCGATTAATTCACAATACCTTTGTCTTGCCACTTACCCCTGTAAATTCTACTGTGAACCCCTCCAGCTATTTTATTTTGACTTGCTCACCGATGGGCTTAGATTGTCTTTCTTTTTGGTGATTCTCTCTTGATTTAAAAGCTCCCGGACTCATTTCCATTAATTCTCTAATTTCCCTTTAAATTATTATGTGAGGCTTTAATGTAATCTCTAATTTACCCAGGGACATTTTTTCTTACAGTCTGATTTTGATAATTCTAATCTTAGCAAAAAGTAAACAGTGGCCTGCAGCTTCAAGAAATGTTCACATAGGTTTCCACAGTCTTCAGACATATTTACCAATACTTTTTCCGGGTTCAACCATTCTTCATTCTCCATTCAGCCCTGAAGATGCCATCACACGATGTGCGAAAGCTTGGCCCCTAAAAACTCCAAGACACGGTTGAACCCGGAAGATGTATTGGTAAATATAGCTTCAAGAAAGCTAAACGAACTGTTATATTTACTTATTCCAGGCTTTCTCTGTTATTGGTCTTGGTGAGAAAATTGTATCTTGTTTCTACCTTTCTAGCCTGAATTTAGCTTGCTCTGTTTGAGGAATTTCTCATATGGCCCTGAATCTCCTCTCCAGGTTATGTGTGCATAATATCTATACAACTTGGGATAAGTATATATATATGTCTGTAATTGCTGCTCACTTCGGCTTAATTTTTTATGAGTTGGGAAGATAATGTTATATCTACAATAATATGTTTCTCTTAAATTTTTTTGCTTAAATTATCATTGAAGAATTAGAATCATACTTATGCACTTAATAAGCCCAGGGAAAATACCTTCTCTTTTGACTGCTTTTCCAATTTTTTATTTATTTTTTTTTTTTTGTCTGTCTCCTCTTCTATTTTCTCATATATTGTCGTTTTAATCAGAAATCCTTTCTTACATTTTTTCATTACTATTCAGTATCTTATTACGCATAATGCTGCCTCCACCTGCCCAGAATTTTCCTTTGTCAGTACCTTACTGAAGGTTTTTTTCACATTCATTATTGGTTTTAATTTTTTTTTCCTTTCTGAGTTTAAATTTTTTTGCAGAAAGTTTTCGTATTTTGTTGTAATCTTCCTTTAGATTTTGCCCAAATTTTTCCAAACTTTTGCTTTAACCACTCTTACAACCAGTTTTGCTTCATTCATCCAATGAAAGTACAGCTCTCTAATTCTGTCATTCTTGGGTTTTAAATATTCTTTCTATGATATTTTCTTCCTCTCTATTTTAGCTTTCACTAGTGTACTCCACCATTTTATTTTATTTTTTTCCTTTAGAAGAATTTATCTTTGTCACACTCATTAAGAGATAAGGTATATCAGTCTGCAGAATCTTGCCTTTGATATCTGTTCAGATTACATTTAACAATCCTTTGAGGTTTCTTTTGGTTTTTTGTGTTGTGGAACTGTGAAATATAAATTTCAATAGCATTTCTTGGTTATTTTCTGGGCCTTAAGAATTTTATCTCTGCTGAAACCTCTTTTCTTTTCATCTAAATGTCTATGTTTCGTTTAGGTACCTGTATTTAATTATAAATTAAATTACCTGTATTTAGTTACTTTCATATTCAATGAGTCTGATCTTTTAGCAAGCTTTGAATTAGTTTTATTATTTTGTGATTAATTAAGCCCCATAACCTTGGGACAACTGGTTTTAGGAATATTTAGATCCTCTCAAATTAGCTAGGCACACTAAATACAAAGGGCTGGTGGTTCCAAGAGGTGGGACATCATGAAGTTTTCCTTTGTCTGCCAACCAAGGGAGAAACTCTAGAAGTTATAGATAGGCATCCCAGAGAGTCTTACATTATACTACTTTATACTTTTCTTGGAAAGAGTATTTTCTTGGCATTTATAGACCTAAAAGCTGCCTTTGATTCGGTCCCTAGACAAGAACTGTGGAATGCTCTTTCAGAGAACAATATCCCGCAAGGATTGATAGACGCTATCAAGTCGACCTATCATGATTCTAAAGGGATAGGGATAGTAAGGATTAACGGAAAAGAGTCCGATACGTTTGCAATTGAGAAGGGTGTAAAGCAGGGAGACAGTTTGAGTCCCCTCCTATTCATTATATACATTAATGAAATTTTAAAGATGTGCAAACGTAGGACAGCCCGTACAACCATTGGAAATTGGAACATGAGGGCAATCCTTGCCCAAGAAATGGTATTCGCGGATGACATTGTCCTTATAGCTGAAACTAAGGAGAGCCTACAGCAAGCTTTAATTGAATGGGAAGCCGAGCTAGAAAGGAAAGGAATGACTATTAATGCCAGAAAAAGTAAAATAATGCACATTGGCCGGAAACAGGAATACGTTGAGGTGCGCTGCAAAGGTGAAATAATGGAAATGGTGGACGACTACACTTACCTAGGAACAGTGATAAGCAGGAATGGAAAGGTAGATCAGGAGATATCCAATAGGATAAAGAAGGCAAACTCAATTTACTACCACCTCTGCAACACAGTTATAGGGAAAAGGGAGGTGCAGAAAAATGTAAAGCTACATATCTTCAAAGCTGTTTACCTACCTACCCTCCTATATGGAAGTGAAAGTTGGGTACCAATAGACAAGCACCTAAGCAGAGTTACTGTAGCGGAAATGAGATACCTCTGTAAAATAGCGAGCCGAACCAGAAGGGATCGTGTCAGGAATGATAAGATTAGAGAACAGCTGGGGGTTGGCTCCCTAAAGGATAACCTTGAAAAAAGACAACTTAGATGGTTTGGACATCTCTGCTGGATGAATGAGGACCGGGATGCCAGAAAATACTTTGAGGCCAGACCAACAGGGAAACGTCCCAGAGGGAGACCCAGAACTCAATGGACTGACTACATCTCAAGTGTAGGAGAGAAGAGAGGAAAAATTGAAATGCCATGAAGGCGCTGGCTCGAGACCGGGAGGCTTGGTTTGCCTGGACTGAGGCACCTCCACGCTGAAAGGTACTAAGGAGGAAGAGAAAGAAGAAGAAGAATACTTTTCTTCAAATACGTATAAAGCTAACAACCCACATGGAAGCAGAGGACTAAGAGGAGTGTACCAGAGCATTACACTGTTTACAATTTGTCTGGGTAAAAATAGAGGTGATAGAGGAGGTATGACGAAGCTCCTTAAGGAAATATGGACTACCCTAGTTCCTGAAAAGTGAGTGGTAGTTATGTGGCTGTTGGGTTGATTTGTTAAGAGAGGTGCATTTGGTTTCTTTCAACTTGTAACTAGTCATAAATTGTAAAACCCTTTTTCTTGTTCATTGTCTTATTGAAGAAATCCAATAATGGATAAGGGATTGCATCAGAAGGGGATCATCTTCAATATTTATGAGTTAGTTTATTTGCCCGTTATTTTTTATTTATTAGTTTTAGATCTTGTTTCAGTTAATTTGACTAAGTAACTCATCCAGGTTCATCTTCAATTTCTTTGAGACATCCTCATTAACTTACAGTTCTCCTATCAATGTACAGCCAAAGGACTTCATGGCTATATTCTTTATGAATCAATGTAATACCCCTTTTACAAAAACAAATCACCTGATATTATTTCTCCATTTAAAAGAATAATAACTGAGATTTTGTCATGTTAATATACAGTCTGATTTATTCAAGAAATATGTATACTACGCTATCAATCCATACCCCTCAACAAATATTACCAATTTTAACATTGGTCTTGTCTTTCACAAAATTTACCAAAAAAGTATGCCTTCAATTTTGGAAGAGCTTGTAGCAGTATTTTCTACAACTCCCACTTCTCATTTTTATTTGTAGATTGAATCACTTTTTAAATCAAGGAGGGTTGCAGATAGTGGTTCATGATTGGAAATCTCTTTGCAAACCCAACCCAAATAGAGTTTGTTCTTTTACCTCTCGTCACTTATTACAATATTATTTTTGAATAGGGCTGTTTTTAGCTTTGCAAAGTCTGTAGATATACAAGTAACTTCCTAGGATCAAATAGCCTGGGAGTGTCCAATTTTGTCAGAAACTCCACTGACTTCTGATGAATTCATGCCTTAATGAATTTGTGACAATAGAAATGTAAATTTCTATTCTGCTGTCTTTCTTATGGTTTATATATAACAATGTGTTTTTATGTGTGTGCTATTTTGTGAATATGTTCAGATTTGTTGAACTACACACGCTCACAAGTTTATGCTCCATTTACAGGTAATGAGTTAAGGAAGGTACAAAAAGTCAGAGAAGCAATGTTGTAGAAGAATTAGTTCTCTACAAAAGGAGATGTTATTATATAGAAAACAAGAAGTTGTTGAGAAGGTTAAAAAAAATCGTAATGATGAATAAGTATAAAATAAAGTTCAATTTGGAAGAAATAGTTCATCTTCTAAAATCTGTTAAGAATCTTTCATCAGTCATCCATGTTTACTAAACTGTTTCTGTCTAATCTACAATCAAACCAACTACTCTCTATTTAGCTCAAACATGCATAAATATATGAATGTCTACTCATTATAGTGATGCCTAAGAAAGTTTGATCTTCAGTTAGAACTAGGGTCTTCTCAAAGATGATATCGTCCAAAGAGTTAAAAAGGAGATTTTTCACTCTTGATGATGGAAGGAAATCATTTAAGATCTAGGGACCTAAGGTTCAATGTGTTAATGTCATAGATTATCGAAATCAGTCTCTTTTAAGATAATACTATGGTGACTCCTTTTTACTTTAGAGGGATTGAGGAGAGATATTAAAAGGCAATTTTTGGAAGTATTGAAATGTGAATCTGAAATTTTGATAAGATAATGAGTATTTATTAGGGAAATATAAAAAAGGTAAACAGGAAGAGATGTGCTACCAACTCCAGAAACTGGGACTGATGGGCCTCAATATGGAAGTCTAAGCATTTGAATAAAAGAATCATAATGAAATTGACAGAAAATCCATCACTGCGTGTGCAAGTACATTGTATAATTTGTGTGTGTAAGTATAATTGTAATCTAAATGTACAAGAGGATAAATAAAAAATAGAACTTAACAAAAATTGAACACATAAATAATATTAAATTTTTATTTATTATTCATTTTGGATGTTTATATTTAACCTCCAATTCATTATTTAGGATATAGATATTATATTTAGATTGCAATGTAGTTGCAAGTGTTTTCTTTTATTTATTTTTAGACTCACAAAAGACACAAGTTTTTTTAAAATGTGGTTATTGTTTTTAGTTACTTAATTTATAATATTTGTATTCTTTTGCTTTGAATTTCGGAATTATTATACTTTAAATGTTTTTATGCATTGGATATTTCATTTTGAATCTTAGTAATTAATGAATTAAAAAGCTTGTAACAATTTTCTATTTTGTATGTTGTGATAATTTTGTTCTGGATTTCTTATATTAACTTTTTTTTTTTTTTTTTACTCAGACCTGAAATTATAATGAAATATTGGACAAATAAACTGTTTTTAACACCAAACTATTATAAATAAGCATGTTTTCATTGAAAACTTATTGACTACACCCTGCCATTTCCTTCACACACCTTCTTTGTTTTTTATTTTTTTTCAAATGTTCTTACTGAAACATAAGCAATTTATGTCACATTAGAAAGGTTTGTCATGCTTAAAAAATGTTTGAGGTTGAAAAATAAAATTTTTAGTAGAAAGTTTTGATCTTTTTTATTTGAACATGGCCCCTGAAATTTCAAGAAATGTTATATTTCTAAAGTTTAGTAACTTAACACTGTGGGTTAGCAAAGGCTGTTAATGCTTTGAACTTGGAAATAATTAATTGTATATCTTCATTAAAATAATCTGATAGCATATAATGAGAATTTTTGTCTGCAACTTTTATTAATATGTAAAGAGTTATGAAAATCGAGAGATTAGTAATTTTCAGTGCTTTCTTACATTTAAAATAGTCACATGTGTCAAGAAAAGCCCTTAGGACTGCTGGTTATCTTTGTTTTAACTGGTAAAATGGGTATTCCACATAAATACATTTTAAATCTATGAAACAAATGGGATCAATACTAATTATTTTAGTTCAATTTCATTTTCATCTTATTGGTTTATTTTTCATTAGTTTACTCCAGTTCATTCCTCTGTATTTTTTTGTGGATTTAATAATAACCCATTTGTCTTTTCTTTTTTATCAATAGCATATTTCATAACTACATATTATTCATTAACTTCTATTCTCTGTATTTCAATTATTGTATTTTTTAAAAATTATTTAACATTTGCTAAGATAATCAAAATATTAAAATTTTCCTGAGGTAAGTTTAATTTACTATGCATCCCATTTTCTTCCATTTTTTATGCAGTGGTTATTCAAATTCCTAATATCTGTTCTACAGTCGAATGAATAATTTTAACTGTACTATTAATTTTATAAATTTATATTTATTTAGTTTATTTTTTATCTCTAATGTCCCAAACATGCTTAAAATCAATTTTACAATGAAAATTAAGGATGGAAGTTTTAAGATAAAGACATAATAGGTAAAATAGTACAAAATAACATGGTTAATTACTTGGTTTTCCTAATTATTCATAAAATGGAATTGCTTTAATTCACTAATTTAAAAAAATAAATTTGGATGTGTTACCCTCAAAGCACTTAAGAGATGCTTTATTCATTTATACCAAATTAACATTAAATTTTGTTTCATTTTTCAGATGCAGACCAATAATAAACCTGGTGAAGGTGCTGCTGTTATAGATGATGATGCTGTATGTTGTATTTGTACTGATGGTGAATGTGAAAACACTAATGTTATATTGTTCTGTGATATGTGCAATTTAGCTGTTCATCAGGATTGTTATGGAGTACCTTATATTCCAGAGGGACAGTGGTTGTGCAGGTTAGTTAATCAAATCTAAAATACTGATATATTTGTAAATAGAGCATTTAATATCTCATTTACTGTGTGCTGAGTAATATGTATTTATTTATTTGCTATTATTACTTTGATTAGAGTAAAAGTATAAAGAAAATAGAGAATACTTATGATGAAGACTAAGGCTTGCCTGGAGATTTTATTTTATTTTCAAGTTTTTTCAAACTGAGTGTTATGCTGAAGTTCAGTCAATTGGATAAGGAAATGTTCAACTTCTTGAATAAATAGAAATTGGAAATGACTTATATGTACCTGATCTTGCTTACAATTTATTGCTTGTAAGTCACATAGCTGAAAAATGACTTACAGTTGCTTTTATTAAAGGTGGGTGTAAATTATTAGATAATTTATCTAATANGAATTGAATTTCAAGATTTTGGAAATTTTTATATTACAGGCATTAAGGCTTTTCATAGCGAATTCTTGAAGGAATTGTGTGTCTTTCAACCTTTTACAGGCGCCACAGTTTTTGGTTTTTCTTAATTTATTTCGGCAAGCAAAATTTAAATTTAAAAAAAGTTTAGGCCATTGCATGACTTGAACCCATATTTTCTGATCACTAGCCAGATGCGCTGACCTCTGCACTATGTGGGTCCTAATCCTGCAGTGTCAGTAACTTCTCCCTAGAAGTCTCCAAGTCTTCCAGGCATGTGAATTACTCTAGCGAACAAGCAGGAGGCAGACTGAAAGTAGTCACTTTTTGGTACCACCGGTGGTACCATACCAGGAACTTTTAATAATAGTTGAGATCCTTGTTATACAATTTTCATTCTCAATTATTACTAATGATAGTTGACTTTTAAAATTAAACACCAAATTAAAATTTTTTTCAATTCTTCAAATTGAAAGTGCTTCAATATGGTATAAAATACTGGAACATGCTAACAACTAACACTGAGAAATGGTATCTTATGGCTAAACCGACATATGATTCTTTTAAGACTAAAGGGTCCCGAGCAAGAGGTATATTGGACCTAGCTTACAGTTAATTTAGTGGACCCATGTCTGAATCTAGTTGGGTGATCTATTTATTTATTAACCTTGTCGATGACTTTGCCAGGAAAAGTTTCATATATTTACTAAAAAATAAACATGGAGTTACAAAAACATTTAGAGAAATTTAAAAGATGTGTAGAAAACCAATGTAAAATAAAAATACAAAAAAATTCATAATTCATAATAATTCATCAGAAAACCATACTCACTGGAAAAGAATGGAGTAGTAGAGAGGTTAAATAAAGCTTGGATAGGGAAAAATTACATGATTTCTATTATATGATCTGGGTTATCTAAAAAATATTGGGGTGGAGCAGTTAGTACTGAAAATTATTTTAAAAATAGAACACCTACTAAAGCTATGTGGGGGAAAAGACTGGAAGAAGCCTCGAATGGCAAATAGAATAAATTTAGCTCAATTGTGGCCAAAGGTATGCCAAAACAATCTATTTCACCTATCAACATTGAAAATTTTATTTCATTTTTAGAGCTAAAAATTCATAAAATTAATAAAAAACTGTTTTTCCTAAAAAATTTATATGTCTACCAGAGTATCTCATTTAGAAATTTTTTTTTTAGCTCAGATGTTAAAGGAGAGGAATGTGCTTCTACTTAGTTTAAGTTTATATATTGTTTTTATGTTTTAAATTTTGTATCTACATGTATTGATGTTTATTTATTGGTTTGTAATACACATATACACATACTGTGCGTGTTTTTTTTTTGTGTTTAACAATGAAGATAAAGAAACAAATATTTTTATTTTGTTTGTGTTAAAGTTAAAAAGTATTTGTAACATAAAAACATTTTCTATTCACTTTGACTCACACATTATGAAAAATGTCAGGTGCAGGTCCCACAGGTATAGACTCTATTACTCCAATCATTTGAACTATTTTATGTTACTATTCACGACTTAAAACAAACGGTATTCATATTTATTTTTATTTACAGGAGGTGTCTTCAATCTCCATCTCGTGCTGTTGATTGTGTTCTTTGCCCGAACAATGGAGGAGCTTTTAAACAAACTGATAGAGGTCATTGGGCTCATGTTGTCTGTGCCCTTTGGATTCCTGAAGTTCGATTTGCCAACACAGTAAGGCAATATTTTATATATATATATATATATCTATCAAGTCGACCTATCATGATTCTAAAGGGATAGGGATAGTAAGGATTAACGGAAAAGAGTCCGATACGTTTGCAATTGAGAAGGGTGTAAAGCAGGGAGACAGTTTGAGTCCCCTCCTATTCATTATATACATTAATGAAATTTTAAAGATGTGCAAACGTAGGACAGCCCGTACAACCATTGGAAATTGGAACATGAGGGCAATCCTTGCCCAAGAAATGGTATTCGCGGATGACATTGTCCTTATAGCTGAAACTAAGGAGAGCCTACAGCAAGCTGTAANTACTCCTTATATATATATATATACATATTACTATGTCCCTCACTTTTTCAAAGTCCTTTTAATCGCTCTTGCTGTTATTTGATTTTCTGATAATTAATTTTATGAACACAGACTCCAATTATCTTTTATAAGGTGCAATAACTCTCTTTTTTCTCTCAAGCTTCTTCAATACCTATAGACTAACTTTTTAGTATGTTACTATTGTCTTTCAGAAAGAGAAAAAAAGTAACTTATAAAAGTTATAGTCAATTTTTCTTATAAAAAGAATATTATAAAACTGTTACTGGATATTGAGATAAGTCCATACTCATAATGTCACTCAAAAAAACTTTTAAACTTATTGCTTTACTCACTCCTGCTTTCTCAAATTTTTAGTTTATTTCCCAATAAATAGGAAAACACTTTCCATCTTTAAGATTAAATATGTGTTAACGTTTTTTAATATGAATATTTTTGTTTTAACAAATTTCCTTTAGAAAAATCGAGGTCTTCATATAACCCCTATGAAAAGATTTTTGAAAAATTTCCTCAATTCACTGGTTCTACTTAGGTGATGTTAAAAATAAAATCCATTTATAATTTGTGTTTATATCTAAATTTATGAGGAGGGGTTGGTTAGTCAGGGATTCTGTCATGGTAACTGAAGAATTAAAACTGATTTGTAAGCAAAGAGTTTTTTTATTTTCGCCGTTTCGGCCTAAATTCAGGCCATCATCAGGGCAGATTGGGAGAGAGAGAGACTCCTGCTCAACATATCTAAATTTAGTTACTAGATCTCTAATATCCTCAGTTTTTAAAATAAGGAAACCCAATTTAGTATTTGAGCTTCTTTTTGTTAACTGTTGTATTAGTTTTTAATGAAACTAAACATCTTAATAATGGAATTAGTATAGAAATACTGGGTTTGAATTACTTTCTTTATTTTATTTTGTTTAAGTTAGAAACCAGTTCTGGTAACATTATTGTAAATTGTATAATCTGTTATTTAATATTTAAATAGTTCTGCAGACTTTTACATTGATATTTTCTTATTTATTCTGGTTTTTATTGATTTAAAAATTATATTATGAAAAGTAGTCATTCAGCACTATGGAGATTTTTCTATGTTATTTATATTAGGAAAGAAAAGTTATATACATATGTATAAATCCTTTTAAAAAAAAATTAACTGATTCATGGGTTATGAATAATTTTTTTAACTTTTTGAAGACATTATATGTGTTTATTTATTCAAGTTCTTTTTACAAAAAATAAATCACAACTTACAGCTGTATCATTGCTTTAATGGAGAGCATTTGAAGGAAGGACCGATCTAATTATTTCCTGGATATTAGTTTGGCCTGATTCTATGACCATATATCATATATTTCCATGATTACCTTGCTTACTCCCTTCAAATTTAAGGCTTAAGCTAGTAAAAAACAATTGTATGCTAAGATTACTAAAAAAAATATATTTTTATTTACTTATTCTTGACAAAGGGCTGGTAAAAACTCTATGGCCAGACTTAACTTGACTCTCTAGTTCAAAGTAATATATTGTTTTACATACATATTTTCTAATTTTTAGGTTTTTCTTGAACCAATTGATAGCATTGAAACAATACCACCAGCCCGATGGAAACTGACATGTTACTTATGTAAGCAAAGAGGTGTTGGTGCTTGTATCCAGTGTCATAAAACAAATTGTTATTCTGCGTTTCACGTTACTTGTGCCCAATTAGCTGGCCTGTATATGAAAATTGATGCTATTGATAATAATTCAAGTGAGTAGTTTTTCTGGCGTCAGTAAATAATAACTAGTATTTTGTTTATTTGCTTCAAAATGGAATACTTTTGACNATCCAACGTATCCCTACCCTTCACAATGACCTCAAAATCGAGCTCGTTAACGACTTAATTCCCAATCATTTCTCCAAATTCCATTCCCGCCTCATACATCATCCTAATCCCTTAGCAAATGAACTATCCTCCCAAACCCATTCCAATAATCCCACATGGCAACTTAAAAGGAGATGGCCCCTTTTAACAAGAGAAGTTGTAACAAGAGAACCCAGTTAAATTTATTTATTAATACACACACACACATAAATATATATTATAATTTCCAAAATAAAAAAACCAAATAAATTTAGTATTTAAGCTTTCTTTTGAAAATTGTCAAATCGATTATTTTTTAGCAGAAATCGGATGAAGAAAAGAGGAAGATTAAAGCTTAATTGTAAAATATTTTTTATAACTTCTGTTACAAAAACGTTTATAGAACAAAAAATTTAATTTTCTAAAATTTATTTTCCATAAAATTCTGTCATATTGAAGAAGAAATTTAAGAATGAAACTATGAAGGGTTTGCGCTTTTCACAATCCTTCCTCCTGAATCATCAATATATCTTACATTTTGCTATCTTTGTCCTACTTGTTTTTTGTTTTTTATCAAATTAATAATTTACTCTTATCTATGTTCATCTTTAATGAGTCTTGGGATCTGCTTAGTTTAGGCTACCCCTGCAATAGGGATTTTTAATGTTTTTTTATTTAACTTTTTTGTGGGGAGGGGTGGAGGTGGTTATTACACTATTTAATAAAATTAATTTATTAATCTATTTATTTTTTAGAAAAGGATGGTGATACTGCTCCTGTTTTAGTACAGAAAATAGCTTTCTGTGGCACTCATACTCCTGCTGATGCTGAAAACAGACCCAAATTACAAAGTCTTAATCAAAAAAAGCTAATAAACAAAACTCCAGCTGCACCTGTAATTTCAATACCCACAATACCACCAGAAAGGTTGGTATATTGTATTCATCTGCCCATTTTGTCATTGATGTATACATTTTTTTGTATATTTTAAAAATGTAGTTGTTTAATATTAGATTTATTGTTGGGTTTTGGTTATGATAGATCCAAAAAATACAAATTTAAAAAATGTGTATTTTTAAAATTATCTGCCAGCATTTCGGCTTACACTGTAAGCTATCATGAAGGCGAGAGGGGACGTCGTGTCACCAGGAATTGGAATAGGTTCCTGGTGACATGACGTCCTCTCTCGCCTTCATGATAGCCCTGAAGATGGCTTACAATGTGAGCCAAAACATTAGAAGATGTAAATACATTTTTAAAATTTGTATTTTTTGGATCTACCTTGACCGAACCCCTACAAAAAACAAAAACAAAACATCTAATAATAATATCTACCATTAATAAAAACTCCATTTGTAGTTGTTTAAGTTTTAATTTAAGTTTTCAGAGTTTCATTTTTTACTCCACTTGAAAATCTTTCTGGCTTTCTTATTTTTCCAGTTGGCTTCATTGATTTTGATTTGTTAATGAATATCTGACTTGCTCTCCTATGAAATCCTAACACTTAATCATAGTTAAGCAATCTAGCTATTGCTTTGGCTGGCGAGACTTTAGGAAGTGAGCAATTGTAAATAACTGACCAGTCATCTAATCATTTTTCTTATTTTAGCAGATCCTTTGGCTTGCACTCATTTTCCTTTTCAAAGAATATTTCCTTTGCATTGTTGCTATTTTTGACATTTTGTGTTATTAATTATAATTAAAATGAATTATTTTTAAATATTGTATTTTTCTTCAATGAAAAGAAAAAAGGTTTCTCTTTGTTTTAGACCAGGGACATGATTTTTTTTTTAAATAAGTAAAACCTATAAAAAAAAGTAAAACTGTTTATTTCTCTGAATACTATTGGACATAATTTGTATATAGTTTTTACACATTATATAAGTCTAAATTATTAAACTTTGAGGAATCCCTTATTTTAGTTAGCTCTTATTTCTTTTTCTCATTTCTACTTCAGCTTTGATGAAGCTCACTGTACAATGAAAGAATGCTTCTTAGTTACTGATGAATTTGACACTGTCCTTTTAACAATATAGTTAAAGAATTAGATTGTGAACTACCTTTTACTTTTGATTTTAAAATTAATTATGTTAATTTTTTTATATAAATGTGAGATGGTTCAATAATTCACAAGTTCAGTTCTTAATAATTCAGTTATTTACTATCTTTTGATCATTATCCATAACATTATTAGCGGAAGATTATTATAATCCCACATTGGAACTCATCTTGTTTTTTTTAAGCCCACAAAGGTGACATTTTAAATTTTCTATAGTTCCATGAAAATAATTTTCTCTGCTTATAATCTTGTTATCTAACTCATGACAGTCCTTTATCCAAGAGTCATAGTATTTATTATATATAGATTATCATTGACACAATCTCTGAAAACTGTTTTATTTTATTTACATATAAATAGAACTATTGCAGCATTTATATAATCAGAATCAAAACAAAAAATGGAAAATATCTCATAAATATTTACAGAATATGTTATATTGTATATAAGCATATTTCTATATACTGTATACATTTTTATACTAATTATGGGCAGGGAGGAAGAAAGCTTTATGTGAGCGAGTAGGGAAGCTTTATATGGGTGGGGGAAAATAAGCTTTATGTGGGCAAGGGACTCCAGTTGAAATGTTGAAATTTAGGAGACTTGTAAAAATCCTTCTAAGGAATGTGTTTTCTAAATCATCATCATGTATTAATTGTCATCTTACCTAAGATGTAATAAAGCAGTTTTTTTAATATTTTATTCAGAAAGTGTTTTTTGATTTTCAGAATCCAAGAAATTGGCTCTTTAGTATCTATGCCAAAGAAAAGTCAGTTTATTCAAAGACTTATTGCTTACTGGACATTAAAACGACAAATGAGAAATGGTGTTCCTCTTCTAAGAAGACTTCAAGTGTCACACTTAACAAGGAGAGATAATACTCTTAGTGCTGCTGAAGGAGTTGACGATATAGTAAGTTTGATTAGTAATGCTCCTTGGTTTAATTATTATTGTTAATTAAACATGTATATATGCCACATGCTTTTTTATAAATAAATTTAAATTAATAAACTCAATTTACTACCACCTCTGCAACACA
>KZ807185.1:467670-487646 GCA_000696205.2 Oncopeltus fasciatus | reverse complement strand
TCAGGGCGATAGTGAGGTCTGGAGTGATCTCCGAGTGAGGTTTATGGTCATATCTCACCAGAATCACTCAGAAACAATTCTCCTCTCTGAGATGTGACTATAAATCACCTCGGAGTTCTCTCGTTTGATGATGACAAATGTCTTACAACTTACGGCCCTGGCTAATTTCTCCAGCATTTGCTATTAAAGTAAACAAATATCTATAATAATTATTATTAAAAAATCTATCAAAAGGTCATTCTTACTCCTCCATTTTACTAATCTCTGTTCTAGACTAACTGGTTCTTTTAGTCATAGAAAGGACTTGTCTTGAGTAAATACCGGAGCTTTAACATGAAACATTAGGTCTTGGTAGCATTTAAAATATAATTTGTCAGTTCCCATAGGTACAGTTAATATATGAAATATATTTTGAAAGAATATTGAATTATATAAATATAGATTCAAAACATTTATCAGCCAAAACAAATATATAAACTTCCTGTTACTCTTAACATATAATTTCCTATAAATATGAATAAATAAGAGATTATCAAGTAAAAAGTACACCACACATATTAGGAATTATTGAGTGATAATATATATTACAAAATTCAAAATCATTTACTTGGTACAATAATAGATGAAAAATAAGAAACCAATATTCCCTAAAACTTTTTGTGCCTTTTTGCAATCAGGACATAATTTGAACGTATGCTCACCATAAATACCTGTGCCACTAACACAGTGAGATTTTACATTCTTTGTTTTTGCCATGGACAAAATTTACATATTTTTCGAGGCCCAAAGCTCTCTGGTTGATCTTGTACATGGTCATGATCGTCTTCAATGGCCATAACACCTCTCTTGAACACTTTTAGATATCAACTGAGGAACAGATCACTTGAAAGTCTTGCTGCAATCCAAGGTCTAGTAAGTAGGTTGTAAGTGTTATTAGACACTTTTGCCTGCTCATTGGCTTAGAAGATTTAATTTTATATTTATTGGTTATGACAATAAATAACATAACTATTGATCCCTGCATTGCTTGCATGTTACAAAAATAACATAATGGCCAGTACTGTGTTTTTGAGAACAGTTTTAGTCATAGTCCGAGCACATTATATAAAAAAAAATCTACTCCTCCTTTTGTAGTGTTATATGAAGTAACTTTTTCTGGTTTTTGGAACTTTCTATCAACTTTTGGGCATTGACGCATAGTTGATAGAAGTAGTAGTTTTATTATCTTTAAACTTATATGGGACGGCCATCACATTTTCGTGAAAGAGAAAAATTGAAGAATTTGCTTTACCGTTCAGAGATTTAAGATTAGAAAACTCAAGGTAAATTCTCATTAATTGTTTTTCAATTGTTCCAAGGCAAGTGAGTCCTTTCTCTATCTGGTTCAAAGCCAATGGTATGCTCGAAAATCAATTGTCAAATGTTATATTTCTATTACACCCTTTTATTAACTCAACTAATTCCCCCACAAAAAATCAGCAGCCAGTATATCTTTGGGTGAACTATTTTTCCCCAGATAAGGTAGTGCATCTATCATATAATGTGTACCATAACACAAGCCATTACAAGTTTGATAACATATTTTGTTGAACTTACCAGTATGTAAGGTTCGGGCTTGTAATTGTTTTTACAATGTTGTCTCTTTTCTTTCCTTTTGTTTAAAATCGAAGACAGTATTTGAATCTTCGTTCTAGGAATTTTGTAGGACTCTGTTATGTTTCTACTTTGATACAAATAATTAAACTGAGGCAAAAAAAAAAAAAAAGAAAGTCTAATGTGATTTAACAAGCTTAGAAAATGCTTTAAAAAGATTATTAAGCATTAGTAAGTATTAAAAAGGATTAAAACATTTTAAAAGGAGAGTTTGTTGACTGTAGATATTATTCTAAGATGATTTTAGTTGGGGTTCAGTTAAGGTAGATCCGAAAAACACAAATTTAAAAAATGTATTTTTTAATAAAGGATTATCTGCCAACGTTTCGGCTTACATTGTAAGCCATCTTCAGGGCTATCATGAAGATGAGAGAGGACGTCCTGTCCCTAAGTTCACATTTCCATGNACAATCTTCTGGTTAAATCTTATAACAGAACAGAAATCTTATTCAATAAATTTTCTCAAATTACTAACATACTAGCTCAATGCTGAGGAGTATGTGCATGAGGGATCAATCTCCTGCTCTTTTTAACCTTCCTCATGAGAGTAGATGGTGAATTTTAAGTTAAGTGCATAAAAGGATTAAAACATTTAGACTTCTTTGAAATCTTGAATTAGATAAAACAGTCTTCTTTATTTTAATTTTATTTATTTATTTATTTTTACACCCCTTTAGTAATTAAGTTCATAAAAGTAATAAGGCAATGTTGTTTATGTAACAAATTTTGGTTAGTCTCAGTATCTGTTAACTACATAAGTAGGCTAGTTCTGTCCTACAAAAAAGTAGAAATTACTCTTCTACTATTAATTTTTTTTTTTTTTTTTTCATTCCCTCAAAACAACTTCTTAGAACAAAATATTTAGCTTAGAAATTATAAATCAAACATGAAATCATATCATTTCTAGTGGAGTGAAAATTAATTGTGATTAGCGTGTTGCTGATGCACATTTAGCTGTTTCAAAGTTCAAGATATTTTATTATTTCACTATTTCTTATTGCATTAATAAGGTATGTCAAATGCCATATGAACCCTTGAATGTTTAGTGCTTCAAAGATTTTATATGCTTATTACGTCCGAATGAATGTAGAAGATCCCCCCTCCCCCCTCATATTGTCAAACTTATCTCTAGCTAAGTGATAGTCTCCAATGTTGCAGATTTTGAGTCTCAGCTGTGAATATAGACTTTAGACTGTGATTCTATCGCTATCAATCTGGCAACTAGTGCTTCAGCTTGCTACCTACCCTATGGAATTTCAATTATTTATATTCAAACCCAACATAGTTTAAGAGTTGTAAATGCAGTATTCAAGTATTTACTGTAAATAGCCTCTTATTGATTTGAAATGTAACATGAGAATAGTGAAACAGCCTTTATGTCATACTGCTCATTCAACCCATTCTTTTAAATGTTATTAAGAATAATGATCTAAAAAAAAACAAAAAAACAAATCAGATAGAGTGTAATTATTTCACGTAAAAAATATTCCTTAGTAAGCTTATTGTATGACCAACAGTTTCATCACAAAAAAATTGTAGAGTCTCTTCATTAGCCTTTAGGTCTTATATCCCCCAGAAGGATTATTTATAAAAAAAAAGAAAAAAAAAAAGGAAGCTTTGATGAATTATTCCTTATTGTTCACATAGGCTTCCACAGTCTCCAGAAATATTCATAAATTTTTTTTTACCGGGTTTGACTGAGTTGAAAAATTGTTTCTTTTGCCGAGCTTTTGACATGAAAATCATTCTTCATTCAACCCTGAAGGAGCCATCAAAGTATGTGTGAAAGCTCAGAAAGAAACAACTTTTTAACTAGGTCAAGCCTGAAGAAGAATTTATGAACTATTCTTAATTGTTCAGTAAAACAAATGTCTTGAATTTTCTGGTAGAATTGTTTATCTTTAAGTTATTGCTAGCTGGATAAAATGAATGATCCTAGAATTTTGTGTAGCTTTAATAGAATTCCAATGAAGCTCTGGGGTTTGCATTCTTGGCACCCATCCTATGTACTTTTTGTAAACAATTTTTTCGAACACATTATCACTGCACCACACAGTGGTCATTTCTTATTTGATCTTAAATGTTTTGCAGCTATCATTAATGGTCTCATTCCTTACAGTCTTACAGCATTCTTATACTAACCGATACACGTACTAACCCAAGTATTGCTGACTTGATCATATCCCTACCATGTACTTTGAGTGATATTGACAGTGGCAAATTCTCTATTACATAGAAGAATTTACTGTTATTAAAAATACAAGCTATAAAACAAGTAGGACCAACTAAACTTACTGTTAGGATTCCCTTACATGGCAGATGTATCAAATTCAAAACACAAATTTCCATTGACCTCAGTAATCCCTATGACTTAATTTTTTTGGATCACCCTTGTAATAATTTATCAAAATAGCGAGTAGAATGAATAAAATTATGTAGAACATCTTGATGGAAGATTTATTTCTTAATTAAAAGTTTTAAATCTCTCTCTCTCTCTCTCCCTCTCACGCTCTCTCTCTCTTCTCCCCTCACCCACTCCCTCTCCCTCTCTCCTCCTCTTTTATTATTATTTTACTATACCTTGTCATAAGTGAAAAGGTGATAAATCCATTTCAAATTTTCATGTTTTCATAATGTCTATGAGCTTAACATGGGTGTGGTGTGTACCATTATATTTGTAAATGTCCTTCAGGACGAATAGTTTGACAGTTCACAATAAAATTAAAATTTATAATTAGTACATGCTTTTTGTTGGGGTTTGGTCAAGGTATATTCAAAAAATACAATTTAAAAAAAATGTACTTTTTAATTATCTGTTAACGTTCTGGCTTACATTGTTAGGTATTCAGGGCTATAATGGAGACGAGAGGGGATGTCATGTCACCAGGATCCTATATTCAAGACTTCTATGATTCACTGTCATTTATACGGGATCCTGGTGACAGGAGGTCTCCTCTCGCCTCCATGATAGCCCTGCAGATGGCTTACAATGTAAGCCGAAACATTGGCAGATAATTTAAAAAAAAAAAAAAAAATTGTAAATTGTATTTTCTGGATCTACCTTGACTGAACCCCAACAAAAAAAAATCTACTAATAATCTCTATGGGCAAAAACTCTCCTTTTCAAATTAATAATGTTTTGATGAAAAGCTGATTAGTTTCAGATAATATTTGGGCAGTAAGAGGGATATTCACAAAAGTAAAAGGAAATGTTCTTTGCTTATTATGTGTAGAAAGTATTCTAATTTTCCAAAACTTTGGTTTTCTTGAATTCCTCCAATATTTATTTTTCTTACTTTAAATCAATAGATAATTTTTTAATAATTGTGTTTGCATTTGTCCTCGATCTTTGGTACAGTGCAAGTATTATTTCTTCATGAGAATAAATCTCTGTGAAGCAGGATTTGAGAAAAACTTATAAATTGAAAAACATGTTAAATTTAACGAATTCTGTGTTAGTAATGAATCCCGTAGATACAGTAAATAATTTTTAAATTACCTTTTTTATTTTAATGATTAAGAACATTCAATACCATTAAGCTCAACATGTATTTAGCTATTTATAAGTTAAGGAGTTTGATATGTAAGATTATAATTTGCAATAATTTATGACATTAAATACATAAATTTCACTAAAGCTAAAACAGGGGAGGGGTATTCAGTGGGAAATATAAACAGAAAATAATACTGTATTTTTACGTAGCACACTAATCAAAAGTCACTGGGACTAATTGTTTTAAATCAGTCAATGTCCATCTTTCCATATTTGAAATTCTTACAATTACAGTGCACTAAGATATAATTTTCAGTAAATTTAAATTTTAAGAGAGGTACATACAGAGGCACCATTAAAGATATTCCTCTTCTGTTAAATCAGAACTTGAGTAAAGTTAAGTAGGACACACTCCAGATTTTTTCACTGTAGTGAGTTGCTGTGGCTTTTGAATTGAATATCTAGTTGTGTTCGAATCACTTATCATCTCTGATAATTATATCTCTATAAATGATCATATGTTACATATGAATGTTAAAAATATCTTCTTTTAAGTATTGATTTTTTCTGTTCATGAATTTGTTGATTTAAAATATTTATTTCATTGCTTTTTATTCATTTTTATTTAATTAATTTTTAGGATGAATTGCGAAATCAACTGAAATATTGGCAATGTTTAAGACAAGATTTGGAGAGAGCTAGGCTACTGTGTGAATTAGTTCGCAAGAGAGAGAAATTGAAACGAGAACTTTTAAAAGTGTAAATTTTACTTACATGTTTGTAGTTTATCATTAGATTATTATTCTTAGGGAACTCATTAATGTGCTTCCTTTTCTTTATTTTCAGGAAAGCTCTATGTTTAGAAATGCGATTATGCCCACTAGTCAGCTTTCTTAGACGATTATTAGACCTCATTCGAGCTCGAGACACTGGAGAAATTTTTATAGAACCTGTAGACCAGACTGAGGTTCCTGATTATAGTGAAGTTGTTAAAAATCCAATGGATCTTTCAACAATGAGGACTAAAATAGACTCTTTCCAATACAATAGCTTACAGGAATTTGAAAGCGATTTTTATCTTATGATAAACAATTGTTTAGCTTATAACTCAAAAGATACAGTATTTTATCGAGCAGCTTTAAAAATGAGAGATCAGGTATTGTTATATATAATAAATGTGGGTTATATTTAAATTATCATATTTTGTAGATTTTAGATATGGTTATTTTTTTAGTAGCTTTGAAAGCCAATTTATTAATTGGAATGATTGTTTTCTTTCAGTTAAGACAGTATAACTATAGACATAATCTTTACCATATTTTTTTTTTTTTTCTGATGATCATAATTGTATTTACAACATTTGAACTCATAATATTTGTGGTTAGGGGTCTCAGTTCCAAATTTTATCTCTCCACACATTCTTTTTAAGATCTGTGGTACCAGTTTTACACAAAATTATAAATATCCACCATAAATTATGGAATCGAGAAATAGTTTTGCTCGATGTTTCAATGTTGAGATTTAGAATAAGATGTTTCAATAAATGATAATCTCTTTCTATAAACTGAGCATGATAAAGAATGACCTTATTAGCCTTGCTCTTCCATACTTATGCAATAAGTCATTCTGTCATAATTTATCTTTATAAGCATGGTTTCTTTGCTTCAATTGAATCAATTTGACATCTGTAGAGTGAGTCTGGATAGTCATTATGTGAGGTACCCCAGATTCAGGTTGGGTCTGGACATGACAATGCTATTTTCATTGTTTTGGAAATTGATTACTAATTAATTTATTAAAGTTAGATAAATTTGTAGACAATTTCATCAAGAAGGTCCTGTAGGTAAGAAAGGAAGGAGCTTCACTACTGGCCTCCTGATGATCTCTTCATTGGTATTCACTTTAACAACCTTTGTCCTCCCCTCTGCTCCAGGATAGAGGGCCACGACCCTGCCAAGCTTCCAGCTTTCTTGTCTGTCTTTATCATCCGCCAGGTAAACCAGCTGGTTGTCTCGGAAATCGTGAGCTTTCCTGAACCAACGTGATGATTTTGACTCGGGAGGTACTCCTTCAGCCATCTTTGCCAAAAGTGGTCGGCTAAGTGCTGCCACCTTTTCCTTAGGTCAAGCTTCTATTTTGGATAAATCTATGCTGGTAGAAATTACTTGCTTCCAAGAGGAAGTGGTTTAGAGTCTACACCTTGGGGTCATCGGAGTCTCCTCAGACAGTAGGGATAGGCCATCTGTTGATAAAATTTTTAGCCTTAACCAAAAGAGTGTTGATAACATCTACCCTCGGGGCTTGAGACTTTATCCTATTGGACAAGACCTTCATCAAGCAGATCAGCCTTTCCCAGCTGCCTGCCACATGAGGTGCAGCAGGTAGCAGGAAGTTCCACGTGACCTGGTGTCTGCTTAACTCATCCGCCATAATTTCCTGGTCAAAATTCTTGCATGTCCCTTAATAATTCTTTGAGCTCCTAGAGAATTGGTCCCATTGACAGACCAAATCTTCCTCAGGCAACCTCTCTTGGCTGCCATTATTTTTACAGCTAAGAGAGTTCCCTCTGTGGTTTGGTCTCGGATAAGCTTCAAGCAAGTTTCTCTTGTAGTTAGGCAGCAAAATATAGCACCATACTGTTTCTCTTTTCTATGTTTGACCATCAACAACAGTGGTATGAAGCAGTCCAAATCGATGTCTGTGAAAGGAGGATTGTGCTGAAGTCACTCGTCTGAAAGAATGCCCATCGGCTGCTCGAAAAGCTTTGCTTGTTCTCAGGTACAAAAGACCTAGCGCAGAGATGCCAGGAATTCTTAAATACTCGATGAAGACCTACAATCGAATATTGCTGACGCAATTCATTTGTGACGTACTTGGTGATCGGATTTATGGTGAAATCATCAATGACCAGAATCTCATAAGAGAGACATCAACAGTGTTATTGATTCGTCGTCCCCTAACCCACAAAATACCTTTTTTTATTTCAAGAAGAGGCTAAGGTAATAGAGCTTGTTGCTGCTTTGAACTACATGGCCTGCCTTCAAACAGGCTATTTCCTGGGAATAAGTGAGATCCTGCAAATATCTCCGACTGCAAGAACCTCAGCAGTCTGTTTGTCATAGTTTTGCAGTTATGGAGTTGTAGACATTTCCAGATCTTCAAACCTTTGAGTAGTTTCTTAGCTTTTCCAATGAATCTCAGACACCATAATGAGAAACACTGGAAAAGCGATTGATGTCTGGCAAAAAAACTCAGTGTTTGAAGTGCGAATAAGATTAAACCATTGTAGCAGCCACAGTTCCCCAGTGCCCACATTTCCCTCAGCATTTCTCAGCCAAGAGTCCTCCCCTTCTAAGAAAAAGTCTAAACCAAACAACCACCTATCGGAAATTTTCATTTTCCCTTTTGTCACATCATCAGCAGGATTGAGTACCCCTGGAGGGTTCCAGTGCTGGGTAGCACCATTGCTGTGGTTTAGTTAACTTGTCAACTTCGCTTATCTAATGAGCAATGAAGACCTTGTAATACGATTCATGATTATGAACCTGGGTGGTTAATTGGTGAATAACACTGGGGAACACATTTTTTGTTCAGTTAGATCTGACACTGTTTTTTCCCTAATTCTTGGTATCTGAATCTGAGAATAACCTTAGATTTTGTCTATCATGTCAACTTTTTAAACTACAGGATATCCTCAGAAATCGTAAAAATCATGCATTTAAAAGAACATAAAGTAAAAACATACCAAATATACAGTTTACAAAACATTTAATTAAGTTAAATCAAGTTCATACATATAAAATTGTTAATTAATGAACAGTACTTAAAAATTTAGATAAAAATTTGTATTTGTAGCTTTTTCTGGAGTGTTTAGTTTGTGTACATTTGCGCTTGATGCTCCAACAATAGTCAGCCATCATATGTATGTCCCATCTACCTTGATACCTTGCTTCCATGACCCTCAAATCTTGATGGAAACGCTCATCCTACTCATCACTCACAGCACCGAGATTGTCCGGGAAATTAGCAAGGTGGCTGTGTAAAAAATGCAATTTAATGCTCATGCTGCAACCTAGCTTTTGGAAGCTTTTCAAGAGTTGCTGGGAAATTTTGGAGTAATTCAATGCTTGTGTATTTCTAAGAAAGTCTTTAACAATGTTTTTGAATGACAACCAAGCATTCTTTTCAATTTCTGACATTGTTACCACAAAATGTTCGTCTGCAAGAAGCTGTCGAATCTGTGGACCATCAAAAACACCGGCATTTATCTTTTTAGATGATAGGCTAGGAAATTTCGACATGAGATACTTGATACAGTCTTCTTCAGTTGACAAAACTTTAACGAATTGCTTCATAAGACCTAATTTTATATGCAGAGGTGGAAATATAATGTTCTTTCTGTCGACAAGTAGCTGATGCATGATTTTTGGATCACCTGGTCTCAGGTCCGGTCTTGGCGGCCAATTCGACTGCACCCAATTTTGCACACGAGCTCTGCTGTCCCACTTACATAAAAAGCAGGGATACTTTGTGTATCCACGTTGTTGACCAAGTAGGAAGCAGACCATTTTAAGATCAACACAAATGATCCATTGGTGCATATGATATTGTAACAGATCAAGGACTTTCTTTATGGTGTCATATTCTTCACGCAAACAAACTGAATGGCCAATTGGAACTGAACCAAATAAATTTCCATTGTGGAGGAGGACACACTTCAAGCTGCGCTTTGAGCTATCTATAAACAGAAGCCAGTCAGTTGCTTTATAGTTTGAAATTCCCAATCAATTATCAAATTACACAGCAGAAATGCAAGCAATTTCATCAGCACTGTGTTACATTATCTCATCCAATGGAAAGGATTTCATGATATGTACTGACTCACTCTCAAGCTTACAAAGAATAAAGAACTTCAATAAGCCAACTCCCCTGGTTTTGAAAATAACTCACTTCCTCAAAATTGTAGATTTACTAGGGAAAACCGTTAACTTTCTCTGGCTTCCCTCACATGTTGGAATTCCAGGAAACGAAAAGGCAGACAAAGCTGCAAAGGAAGCAGCCGGTATGTTCGAACCTCCTCTAAGTATCCTCGAACCAGATGACCTTAAAAACTGGCTAAGGAAAATGGCACTCCAAGACTGGGAAAATGCATGGATGCTAGAACCAGCACACAACAAACTGCGGAGTATAAAAAACACCACAAAAGAATGGAACACCTCCATCCGTGGGAATAGAAGAGAAGAGGTAATACTGACCCGTATGCGGATAGGTCACACGAACCTTACTCATATACACCTAATTAACAAAGATCTGCCGCCTAAGTGTAATACCTGCCAAGTTCACCTAACAATCCAGCACATCATAGAGGTTTGCCCAGTTTATCAGAATTACTTCACTAGGGAAGGCATTGGAAGAAATATGGCAGAGTGCCTTGGGAACAACCCCTCTACAGTGGATGGGCTGTTAAACTTTCTTAAAAAAGCAGGTATAGCCCGGAAAATCTAAATTAAAGAATGAGATATTATTTATTATTTTAGTTAATAATAATTTATTTATTAAAATTTATTAAATATATAATAATATTGAAATAAATAAAAAATCCATTAATTTAGGTTGTTATAGTGGGCGAAATAATCCTGATTCCTGTATTTTATTAACTGATTTATAGTGGACATATTAGGGGATGTTTATAGGGCGTAATAACCTAGAAGTTGATTGCCCTACAATCTACTACTACTACTACATTATGGCAAAACACAAATCCACCATCACGTTGAAAGTATTTTAGAAATGCCCTTTCTCCTGTTCGAAAATAGGATACTTTGGCTCCCTTTTCAAGGAAGTTTTTCTCTATGAGTCGTGATGCTAAGAGCTCTGGAGATTTTTTGCATAGCCCCAAATCTCGTACCAAATCATTTAGATCTTGTTGTTCGAATCCCTTACATACAGAGTCATCTTCAATATCGAAATCTTCATCATTGGAGTCGCTTTTATCTGCACCATATCCGTATTCCCCTTCTTCCAAAGAGGGAAATTCATTGAAAACTGGCACGGGGACTTCGGCTGAATGCGGTACTGGGCGTATAGCTGACGGTAAACTAGGATTCTCTATTTTACATTTGTTTTTCTTGTTATATCCCGATGTTTTTACTATACAAAAGTAACAATCACTTGAATGATATTTGGGCTCGCGCCAAATCATAGGTATACCAAATGGAAGCTTAGCACGTGTTCCCTTGGTCCACATCCGTAAACCCTCAACACACTGTTTACACCCTTTATGAAGTGCCCATGCTTTATCTTGATCACCAAGTTCCACTTTAAAATAGGCAATATAAGCTAGTCTGACAAACTACTGCCAAAAAACTGCCACATATATAACAAAACGAATCGGGGCTGTTTTCACACTTTCTACGTGTGGGAGCAGAGGTAGCCATAAGGAAATGTTTCCGTTCAAACACACTATGTAGTTCTGTACACTTCCGTAACAAAATACTAAATACTGCTTACTGACACACAAGGTTTCATCGCAGTATAACAGACATAACTAAATAGGCAGGTCTAAACCAGCATGCGCCCCACCTACATAGAAATAGAACGTGACGTGATAGAAGCTTTCAGTTTTGAAAGCAGCATGCCTAATTCTATAGAAAACAGCTAAAAAATCTAACTAATCAGAAATTGAGTTTCAAATTGTTCCCCATTGGAATTGTCCTCATATCACCCCATTATTAAAGTCTTGGCATGAATCCTTTACCAAAACTTTTGCAAGGTTCGCAACAATTACCACCGCTTAGAGTTCGAAATGAGGCATGTACAATGTGGGGTTAGGTGGGGCCACTTTGATGCCATGAAGCATACACATGAAGTAGTTAAGTAATTTTTATGTTGCAGACAGCCTCTACTGTCCTATCATTCGCATCACAGAATATATGTAACTCTTATACTATAACTTTCAACAACAGGCTCGAATAGCCGAGACTAACTTGTAGCTACTTGACAATGTTAAAGCCATGATACTAATCCTCCCATTTAGTTTGCAATCCCCCACCGATTTTGTTATCCCATCTGATTTTGGATCTCCAGATAACATGGAGGATATATTTCCCCTTAATGGTCCACCAATTCAGAAAACCTTTGAAATTATGATTTGCTTTGATTTTGAAATAACTCCCAATGGAATCTGATTTCTATTGAACCGGAAAATGAATGAATCATTTTTTGGTATCTAACGAAGCCCAAACACCTTTTATGTATTGCTATTATCTAAGTGTCTGGAGATTTTACTTATCCTTTCACCCATTGCAGGACCTGCGATGAGTTGGAAAATCAGCTGACGATCTCAACCCCCCCCCCCAACCATGAACGAAGAATTCTTCCTCAATAAGCTCTATGGGGTCCTCCACCGAATTAACGCAATTTAGATAATCGTCCATGAAATGCACCTGATGGATTGCCTGACAGCTTGGGGATACCTTTCAGCCAATGCCCAATATTTCATATTGATCAGGGTCCTGCCTTGGATCATCTCTTCAGAGGAAAAGATGGAAAAGATTTGTGCCCCTTCATCCCCATCTTTTAATTCTTAGGAACATTTCCCGGTTATCTCCTCCAAAGGTTATTTTTCCATTACTTAAGCACAAAAAGAATCCTGGAATTATAAAGTTCAGGGCTCTTTAGTAGCTGATCATTTAGACTGACACACTCAGTTTTGACAGAAGCATAGAAAAAAACCTGAATTTTACCTGGCTTATTGGGATTAAAAATGGCAAGGTGCGGAAGGTACCATATTCTCCCGGAAGAACAATCAGCCTGGCTCAATTTCTGAGCATAACCTTTTGCAATGTAGTCAAGCATTTTACTATGGTATTTCTGGTCCTTCGACATTTTACTTTTGACAAATACAGACGCCGAGAGAGAGAACACACTCCCCAGAGAATCAATGGCTCATCCTTCAGTGACAAAAACTTTTATTTATCTTATATTACTCCCTTCGATATATTAGAAACCATTATGAAAACCCAAACGAAGACAGTAGGACACGATGGTCTCCTAATTAATTTCATAAAATTATGCCTACCAGTCATTCTTCCAGTACTTGTCCACATCTATAGTTTTTCACTACAAAATTCAGTCTTCCCTAAAGCATGGAAAACAGTCATTGTTAAGCCTCTAAGTAAAATCCCTACTCCTCCGCTCAATGATTTCTGCTCAATATCCATACTCTCTAATCTCTCCAAACCACTTGAGAGACAAACTCACATCCAAATGTCGCAGTTCCTGAAAAACAACCAGCACATCGATCCTTTACAGTCTGGCTTCCGACCTGGATTTTCCACTCAGTCCGCTCTAGTGGATATCACTACTGATATTCAATGCGCAATGGAAAAGCAAAAAGTCACAATCTTCATCTTATTGGATTTCTCAAAAGCTTTTGATACAATCAATCACTCCATACTCCTATCCAAACTTGAAAAGCTATCCTTCTTCAACAGTATGCTCCTTTGGTTTTATTATTTCTTGTTGCAACGCTCTCATGTTGTTTCCATTCCAGAAAAACCTATTTCATCTTCCCTTCCCAATCCTGTAGGAGTCCCTCAGGGCTTTAATCTGTCTTCTACCCTTTTCTGTTCTTTCACTAATGACCTCCCAGCCGCTATCCAATATTGTTCTTACCACCTTTATGCCGTCGATTTCAAACTTTACCATTCCTTTCCCCCTTTGGAACTGAATGCGGCTGTGAATTTGATCCAAAGCGAGCTTGACAAAATCAATAGCTGGTCTGTTAAAAAAAAAATTATGTTTGAATGCGGCAAAGTCAAAGGCAATTAGGTATTAGGTTCCGTTCCCCAATTAAGCTCCCTTCCTATCCTACCTAATTTTACCATTAATAATACTCCCATTTCCTTCTCTTCCTCAGTTAGAAACCTCGGTGAAACCTTTTACAAGAACCTCTCCTGGAAGCTTCACATTTCCCAAATATCCCGGTGATGTTTTGCGTCTCTCCAACAATTCCGATGCTCTGCTCTTTTCCTACCCAGACCCACACAGGAACTCCTTGTTTCTTCACTTATTCTCCCTCACTTTGATTATTGTTGTGTGGTATATGGCGGCTTCTTGACAGACTAAAGCGTCTCTTAAACTGTTGCATTAGGTTTGTCTTTGGCTCACCTAGAAATTCCCGGGTAACCGGCCTGTATACAGATTTAAAGTGGTTATTTCCTTCCTACCGAAGACTTTACTTCCTTGGTTCCTATACTGTCTCCACACATTCTCCTTCTTACATTTATGAACTCTTTACCTTCACTTCCTCATTTCATTCACGCCACACTAGATCCCGTACTTCTGATCTTTACACTCCTTCTTATAGAACTGCTTCATTTTCCCACTCTTTCCTAGCTCTGGCAGCTAGCTTTTGGAACTCCCTACCCTCAAATATTCGAAGTGCTCCTTCTCTTTCCATTTTCAAATCCCTCCTTTTTCAGCATCTTCTATCCATCCAAACTGAATCTTCTTTACTGTGAATTATGCTCATTAATGATTGAATGAATTTTATCCGCGTCTGGAATGTATGTAAATTTATGGAATTAGTCTGAGTAAAGTGTGTGTGACTTGGTGTTTTCGTTAAATGTGTATTCACATTGTATTTGTCCCCCCTAAACATTTTTTCTTTCTCTTTCCCCAGTCATATAGATTATCAACTTATCAGCCTCGAGGAAGTGTTATTTTTGTTTAAGTATTAGTTTAATTTTTACAACTTCTTTTTTAAATAATTTCTGTTTTATTTATTTATATTAATGTATATTTTTTGAGCCAAAAAAGGCCTTTCGTAAAATTCATCTAAAGTTATTCAGATGAATAACTTTTCTATCTAACTATATTCTGTTAGTCCCAGAATAAAGTTAATTTTATTCTTCTTATGTATAAATATATATAAATTGTTAGCAAGGTCATTATATTTGTAAATTGTTATCAAGGTATTATATACATAAATTGTTATCAAGGTCGATCTTTATTTATATTTTAAATTAGGATAATGTTTGATTTTCAGGGTGGGGCTTTATTGAAACAAGCATACAAAGATCTAGAATTGTGTGTACATAATGATGAGAGTTTTTCTGATCCTTATACTGATTGTATTGAAAAATGTGATTCTGAAATGGATGTCGATGAAAATTCAGATGCAGGAGGAAACAATGATGGAAGTTTGAGCCGTTTTGATTCAGCTTTGTTTAAATTTAAAGAAATTCAGAGTTCAGTGGTATGATATAACAATTTCTTATTTGGAAAATAATTTTTTCACTGTATATTTACTGTTTTAGCCAATACTATTCCTTTAGAATGATCTCATTTTTTATGATGATTTTTATAAGAAATCTCAGCTTTCTTATCTTTCTTCAGCCAGTGAATTAAAATATCACCTAAAAGATTTGATGTTTCATATTATCTCTTTTTGAGAAATTTGCTTTTTAAAGAAAATAGTGTTTTATTTATCAACATTTTGCCCGTACCCTAACTAACTTTTCAATGGATTATCTTTTTTAGGTTGTGTTTTTCTGTATTTTTTTCATTTATCCTGAGCTTTCAAAAAGTTTATTTCTCTTGGTTTTCTTCACACTCACATTTGAGAATATCTTCCATTCATTTTTTTAAATATTCCATTCCCATTCCACAAATTTTATTATAAGTATATTTTTCCCTTTTTTTAATTTCCAAAAAAAAAAAAAAAGAGAAAAAAAAATTATTTTCCAAAAATTGCATCATGAAATATAATGTTTTTATGCCATCATAAGATATTTTCTTTTTAAATTCACCTATTGTTTTAGTCATTGAGTCCAAGGGTAAATTGAAGTTAATTTATTATTTAAAATAATTGACCTATTAATTACAGATAACAATCAAACCTGCTGCCCTTACTAACTAATAAATAAATAAATAGAAAAGATAAATTATTTACTGCTAATTAATAAATATGTGCAAATAAATTAAATGTGCCCATTTGCAAAGAGGCCTCGAAACAGAGGGCCAACTAGCCCAGCCACTTGACTCACACGAGAGTATGAAAATCACCCACCGTGAAGACTCCATAGAAAAGGGCACCTGTCAGCCTGCTTCTGTTCTGACGACTCCGGCTCACAACGTGATTCCTGTTTTGACAGAAAAATGCCCTGGGAGGACTTCGAGATGGCTGTTGTGGTTCATAGATGATGGTTGGAGACAAAGGCTTCTGTGCTGTGCTTGACCCTGAGACGCACTAGGAGTCCTTCAAGTAATACCCATGTCAACGATGCAATTACAACGAACTGATGAGTCAACTGGAAATTAGATTTGGGCACTGACATAAGTATCAGTTATACTGCTCACAACTCAGAAACAGGGTTCAGAAACCCAACAAATCACTAGAGGAATTTGAAGCTGACGTCACCCATCTGATCAGAAACACCTACCTCTTGCTCCTGAATGATTATCTGAAAGCCATCTGATTCTTTACTTCAGAAGAGAAAATTATGGTTACCCAGAAATAGCTATTAGATTCTTCTAGGCCTGCCCTCCCCTCTTCCATGAAGTTATAAAGCAGTTTACCAGCAGCCCCCAGTTTCCGTGTCACATTGTGTGTCTCAGAATGTTGAACCTGTGACAGTAATTAGTAAATGCAAACAATTTAGCAAGTTGTATTGAGGCCTCTTTGCAAATGAGCACATTTAATTTATTTGTACATACTTATTAATTAGCATTAAGTATTTTATTTTTTCTATTTATTTATTTATTAGTTAGTTAGGGCAATAGGTTCTATTGTTATCTGTAATTAATAGGCGTATTTATTTTTATAATAAATAAACTTCAATTTTTCCTTGTTCTTAATTATTATTTACCTGTAGCCCATAACAACTTATGCATTGTGAGTATTAATGTAAATTTCTGGTTTTAGCCAAGGAAAGAACTTTCAAAGAAACTAAACAACTTAATGGAACTGGCAGAGTCTATCAAACAAGGAAATGCTCGGAATAAGAGAATAAAGTTAATAAAAACTTTAAAAGCCAAAATTAAACAAGAAAAAAGTGGCACAACTTCTTCGGGTAAAATGTTTTTTTTTTTAAGTTTAATCTTCTGATGTTTAGTAATTAAAAAACAGCTAAAATATTTCAAGGAACTTTTGTTTTAAACTAATATATTAACTAATTGTACATTAAATTAGAAAAGCTTATTTTAAGATTAGAAAAGTTAGTTGTGGGATGATGTTATGGCGCCAACAGTTCCATTTTGAATAATATTAATATCTGCTTCACAAAAAATTAATCATAAATCAGTCATTAGTAGCAGTTTAGAAGATTAAAACATTTACATTGAAAATGATTTTACTGAAGGAGGGATGGGATCCTATTGCTACAAATGATATATTTTGAGGATGAAAATATCTTAATATTTATAAATAGTAATTGAATAATCACTAATTTAGAAAGAGAGTTTGTTGACCGTAGATATTATTCTAAGATGATTTTAGTTGGGGTTCGGTCGAGGTAGATCCAAAAACACAAATTAAAAAAATGTATTTTTTTAATGAAGGATTATCTGCCAACGTTTCGGCTTACATTGTAAGCCATCTTCAGGGCTATCATGAAGATGAGAGAGGACGTCCTGTCCCTAAGTTCACATTTCGTTCAGTCATGGAAATGTGAACTTAGGGACAGGACGTCCTCTCTCATCTTCATGATAGCCCTGAAGATGGCTTACAATGTAAGCCGAAATGTTGGCAGATAATCCTTCATTAAAAAAAATACATTTTTTTAATTTGTGTTTTTGGATCTACCTCGACCGAACCCCAACTAAAATCATCTTAGAATCACTAATTTAGTTTTCAAATATATCAGCTTAATGAGATTATTTTTACACAACTTATACTCATTAGATCAAACAAGCCATAAATATTATTGATATCTTCTCTGTTTCTGTGCTACCTTTTATTACTTTTTAATAATTTACTTACACATCTATTTACTTGAAAATTTTTAAACAATATTTATTTCAACTTTCATGCCTAAAACTCTTTAATTTATAATTAAATTATTAAACACATCAGTTTTGTGGAATTGTAGTTTCATAGAAAAATATCTATGTTCTTATGTTCTATTGATAACTAGTCTTTTGTTTTCCTTAGTACATTTTTCTTTATATTATTCTTTAAGTAATTATGGCTTATAATATGAAAATATTAGTTAATTGTTTAATAGATAAAAAAAACTTTACTTTAATTGAAATATTTCTTTATATTGGCCTACTCATAATAAATTTTATAACAAGTTTTTCATTGCTTTTATTTATTCTTTAATATACTGTTTAATTTTCAGCCATAATTAAGTTTCCTGATCTGTTGGAGATTCTATATTAAATCTAACACACAAATCTATCATGTTTCAGATTCTAAAAGAGATACTTCTACAGATGAAGAAGAAAATGATAAAAATGAAGTTGAAAAGGATGTAGAAATGGAGGAGAAAAGCTCTGAAGTTAATGGAAAAAAACAACAGGAAGTATCTGAAGAAGTGGTAGTTATTGAAGAAAAAGAAATTGAAATTGAGGAAGTGGAAACACAAAAAGTTGTTCGAAGGCGTAGAAGAAAAGAAGCTAAAAGAGACTCTCCTCCTAAAGGTACTATACCTTTTCATTTATAGAATTTTTATTTTAATAATTTCAGTATGTCTTCTATGGGTTTTGAAATTAAGATTATTGACAGATGGGGAAACTTCCAGAGTTCCATTTTCATAATTTCTATTGGATTCATAAACACTTTTTCTGTTTGTTCTACAAATTAAAAATAGTTATTAACCATGTGCATTTAGTACTCTTATCTCTAACTTCATTTTCTTCATCTGAACATCTTGTTTAAATTCAATGTGAATTATGATGACAAAAAATATTGGTCTCATTTTAGATTCAATTCTGCTTTGCAGAATATATATCTAAGATCTCGGTCATAGAAATTAAGATTAGTCCTATACACCTGTGATTTACAAATTCTGAGTGCTTCTCAATTAATATCAAGTATGAAATCCACTTCTAATCTATAAAGATAGATTTTTACAAAAAGGAATGTTGCTGTTCAAAAGAATTATATTATACATGCCAGATTTTTCCTTACCTAATGCTGAAACTCTCCCTGGATTTAATTTAGTGGGTTCAAAATGTAATATTTTCATTAGGCAATGAAAGGTACAGCAATATATGGTACAGCATGGAACAATATATGGTAAAGCAAGAAAACTTCTGAAGCTCCTTCAGTGGCTTAAGTGATACACTAATTTGCTTTCTGACCACTTCAGCTGACATTCATCTTGTCAGATCGAATCATTTAGTTGGTCTCTAAATAAAGCAGACTGAGCAATAAAATCTTTTGGTACATTTGAAGAATCTCAGCTTTACATATGAAAAATTCTTAAAATTTTGAGAATTTAAAAATTAAAATTCTTGTAAGAATTAAGCATCTCATATGTTTTACTTAATATATGCCATATGAAACAATGTTGCCAACATTTTTCTCATTCTTCTTGCTTTTCTACAGGAAAAAAGCACTAACATGTCCAATTTTTGTACTTAAATTCTTAATCAAACCATAGAAAAATAAAAATTTGTTCTCTGGGCATAAATTAAATGTGTCAAGAGCAGGCAATTTTTTGATATCACTTTTTAATTTCTCTTCTGACTTATTGTTGGTTCGATAATGTTTATTTTATTTATTTATTTTTAAATTGAACCTTGAAGTCTCTAGTAATACCATTATTTAAGTGCCTCTTCTATGATTTATAAGTTCCAAAGTTTTAATATATTTATTTTT
>KZ807185.1:434123-445955 GCA_000696205.2 Oncopeltus fasciatus | reverse complement strand
AGATTATAATTAAAAAAAAAAAAACATTTAAATCTCGACAGGACTTGAACCCTAGATTTTTTCCAGGGTACCACTACATAGATCCTGATCCTGCTTTGTCATAAACTTTTCCCTAGAGGACTCCTAGCCTCCCCGGTGTGCGAAGTAATTTCCCACTGAATACAGTCCCTTAAATGGAGATTTATACTGGTGGTACTATGCCTGGGACATTTAATAATAATTGACAAAGATTTTAATAATAATTAAAATAAGTTTAAGCTCTCTTAAGGGCTTTAGGCCAACACAGTGCAGAAGATCCAAAAAAAAACAGTTTCAAGTCTCACCGTGGCTTTAATATTTTTTCTTTAAATCATTGTGAAATATTGTTTTAAGCATCCCCTATTATTATTAAATGTCCCAAGTGTGGTACAACGAGTATTGGACTGCATTCAGCCACCTTCCTAGCTAACCACTTCAGATACCTGAGAGGTTGAGACCTCTAAGGAGAATATTGAATACTAGTTATTACTGAGTACTGAGAATAATTCAAGGAGTAAAACTATAGAAAACACTTATTCTGGTAATTGCCATTCTAGCTGGAAATTATGACTTTTTTTTTTGAAAATCTGAAGCATTAAGTGAATAAAAGTTAGAACTCGATATTTCTATCAAAAATTTAGTTAAAATACTATTAATAATAAAAATATAATCTAACATTTATATAGATATTCCTCATGCCCAACTGTTGGGAGTGGGAGAACTGAAATAATTTTTTAATTCCATTATTAATTGGCTTCCTTTACATTTCGATTACTATTTCTTATATCTTTATTCAACAGGGTATTTGAAACGGAAAATTTCCCTAATGGCTGGGTTGTAGGAAATTTCATTCTGATATTTAAAAAAGGAAACAGCAGAGGAAATAAATCATAATTACGACCGAGCCAACCAACACCGATAAACAATGAAGGGTGCTACTTCAAGGAAGGAGTTCAAGGGAAAATAAGGTTATGTCCAGGGTAAAAAAAAATAAAAATAAAAAACTGTTTCCTTTCCTTTAGACCGAATCATCTGATGATGACTTGCAAAAGAAAACAACACACTTTGCTACATTCTGAGAAAACTAGAGAGGCAGGCGGCAAGGTCGAGGAGGCTGTGAGTGAGACTACTAGCCAGGGCAGTTCGTTGCATGTGCTTCTCAAAATTCTACCGGTTCCTGCTTGTGACTTAAAGGGCATGCAAGTAATTCAGGCCTTGTCGAACGACGGGGCCACTAACACGTTGATCGTCAAGCAAAAGGCTGAATCCATAGGTCTTCTAGGCCCTGTGGAGCCGCTGTTTGTTCGATGGATTTATGCTTCGACTTGTAGAGATGGGGTATTAAATTCGATATCTTAATGTCTCTGGTGTTTATAAAAACAGCAGGCGCGTTCCTCTAAAAGTTGTATAGACCATTAAAGGATTATACCATGCTACTCTCCACAGTGGTTCAGACTTCATTACAGAGTTGTCAAAGATAACTATTCGCTTGTCAGAGTCCTCCGAAAATTGGCCAAGGAAATAGGGCAAGACAACTGGACTCTTATCCAGGATAAGGAAAAATTATAAGCCGATGGAAGGGTTTAGCCTTGAAGGAGACCTTATTGTGTTGGGCCTCCATGGGAATCGCTCGGGTTCTAAAAGTAATGACTATTTTTGTGGTTCACATTTACCAGGTAGAAAGACGATTGGATGAGAATCTCCACAAATTAGTAAAAAGTTTTTTTCCTTTAGACTCCCTCGGGTGCAAATGTCTGCAGATGAGAAGGAAGCAGTTGGAATTTTCGACAGTTCAGCTGCTTTTAAGAACCATCTATATAGATGATCTTTATATGGAGAAATGATCTCGCCTAAGTCGGAGGCAAGCCTGTGGCTCCCAAAAGATTATATTGTCTTGAAAGAAAACTAGACAAAGACCCAAATTTTGCAATTCAATTTACCAGAAAAAATTATGACTATATAGACAAAGGGTATGCTACAAATTTTAGGGTTGAGAAGGCCAGTTTGACATACAGACTTGGTACCTCCAGTACCTCGCAATATTTAGCCTAAATAAGCTGGATAAAATACTGATTGTCTTCTTTGGCTTTGGCCAAGGCTCAGGGAATGAGCTTGAAGGAAAATTCACTTTAAAGGCCAGATCTTTACTTCTCAAACCCAAAAATACTAATGCGCTTTAGGAAAGGAAAAGTCGCTAACGGAGGCAACATAAAAGAAATGTACCTCTAAATCAGCATTCGGGAACCAGCAACGATTTCTATTGAGGAGTATGAAGAGGTCAATGGAGCCTGATACCTGATATGTCATTTTAGGCTCAGGAGATCAGGAAGAGAAAAGCCCTACGCTTTGCTGGCATATGTTCTGATTATTATGGAGTCCCATTATATGAACGATTAGCTAGTTCGAATTCGGTTGAAAATGCGGTAAAAATTATAAAGACCGTTCTAAAAATTCAAAAGTTAGGCTGGTTCCTTATGTGCAATTGGGTGTAAAATTCAAAAGATGTTTAAAGTCAGATAAGAAAAGGTGTAGATATAAAACGTTACGACCAATAGTTAATAAACTAATCATATCATCAATAAGAAGGCTTTGGGGAATCCTGCGACATTATACAGATCTCTCTTCCTCTGATTTTGTATATGCAACGATAGTGACAGGGTAAATTTGGCTGTAGCTTACGTACGGTTGAAGTGTGAAAGAGAGTGGTTGACATTAGTTTGATGACATCTAAAAGTAAAGTGGTTCCCTTAAACAACTTTCTGTACGAGTAGCCTAATAGGAAAACCGACTATGACTTAGATGCCCAGCCCTCCTAAGAATTGATGACTCTCGTCGCGGTTTTAGCCTCCCCATCTACCTTACCTGTGCCAGATATAGCTAGGTTTTCTAACTAGCTGAGGCTAACTAGCTCAGAAGTGCAGCGTGGGTACTTTGGTTTATTCGGCGCTGTCTTAACAAGCTGAGAACGCGAGAACCTTGTTTAGATTTAGAGTAAATCACGGCAGCCGAAAAGCATCGATTACAAGCAACGTAATTGTTGTAATCGAAGCAACGTTACAACTTCCAGTATGAGCTATTGCTGCTAGAACAGGGGAAGATCTTATCCAAAAGCAGCAAATTGTATCGATTAAGCCCGTTTTTAGACAAAGAAGGTATAATAAGAATAACGGGCGAATAGATTTCATGTCAAATCCCGTCACGACATGTTTTCCTATTAATCGACCATTTCCACCGTAAAGTGGCACATCAGGGGTAGGAATTGGTCGTCCGTGAGATAATAATACAGCGACTTTGGACACTGGCCTCAGGCCTTAAGATCCATAGTTCTTGGCCAAGGTGTTATTTTTCCACCGAGAGGAGAGCCAAGCCAATCTTTCAGCGGCCTACCTGCGAGTCTAAATTTCCAAACCCGTCCGTTTAATTTGTCCAGAGTCCATTACTTCGGACCCCTTTGGGTGACCGATCGCAGGGACAAAGAAAGGTATAAGAAAGGTAATATTCTCATGTGTGTCTACTAGTGCGGTCCACTTAGAGATAGGCGGAGATTAGTGCACTGATGTCACCATTCTTGCGATTCGGAGAATGATTAATAGACGAGGAACATTGTTCGAGATAATTTTGGTCTCAAAATGCAATGAGTTTTAGGGTGGGGGGGGGGGACAAATAAATGTCAAAAATGTTTGTCAAGTCTCTGGACCATATTAGGATTAAAGGAAACCTATTTTCTCTTTACATTGACTGAAACTTTTTTCCACCTCAGGCTCCCATATACGAGGGAGTTGGGAACGGCTAATAAGAGCTAAAAAGGCAGCGTTAAAAACTAGAGTCTCTAAGGATGACGTCCTGCAAACAGCCTTACTTAAGACCGAATACCTGCAACACCCTAGTGCTTACGAGAGTAGTTTAGTTGAGACTAAAATTTTATTATATAAAAAATTATTAAACATCCTTAGAATATTTTTCCTTTAGCCGTAAATTATTTTCTAATTAAGTAAAACAATTACACAATGTTTTTACGAAACTCAGATTCTTATAACCCTAGCCTTATAAGAATTCATGTCATTTCCGTTTTAATCCAAAATAGATATTTCAAAACGTAAATTCCAGAATTACCCTGGCCTTCCTTTTTTAAAACATAAACTGAATTCAATATATAAGCTTCATTTTGCAATGTGTTTAATGGATTTGTTTTTTGTGAGAATATGGTGTAGTGTAAAAGGAAACCAAATTGTATCATCGTAACTCCTAACAGATTATTGTTAATATCTTCTTCATATTTTATTATGAAAAATTATTATTATAAAATAATATTTTCAACGGAATAAATGCAGAATTTAATTTTCTATCATTTACGTTTTTCAACATAAAATAAAAAAATGCGTGCAATAAAAATGATGTTCAAAAATGAACTTGGATTATTGAGCGTCTTTCTGGATTATTGAATTTTTTCAATTCCCTCCAGATTGGTCTAATGCCATTTTGAGGGACATTAACTTTTACTTTAACTATTTTTAGGCTTTCACGGCGGTTTTAGTAATTTAGACTCATATGAATGAGATATGAATCAACGCAATTAATGCAAGGGAATAGAATACAAAATCTAACTGTCCCAGCCAGGGCTCGAACCTGGATCTCCTGCTATCCGGGCCGGTTCATTTACCAATTACACTACCGGGAGAGACAGATAACGTATTAAATTCCCAGCACTAGTGTCGAGAGTCTAACCTAAGAGAAAGACGAATAATCGTCTTATGCTCGAAGGAGCTGACATTGTCGAGCAATTTATCGACTCTCGTTATTTACTTTTTATTTTCATTTATAAATATTAATTTTATTTGTGGTTTTTAATCCTACGTAAATTTAAATCAATTAATGTAAGGGAATAGAATGAATCAACATTCATTTATTTTACTTTTTTCTTAAAGTGTAAGCCTCCTTTTCAATCACTTAGGGCCATGGAGAGAAGGGCAATACACAGGTTCCCATCTTATTCTAATTATCTAATTATTTATTGATAAAAGCTTGCCCATGGCGGGTTTTGAACCCGCAGCGGCATGATTGTGAGACCCAAACGGATCCCATGAACTACCCTGACGTCCCCATATCTACCCTTAATGAAAGATAGGTAATGTGCTTAGCTTATGTGGCTCATTGGACTTTTATCTGTCTTTTATTTATTTACTTTTTCTTATCAATAAAATCGAACTTTCTTTGCATGACATGCAAAGTTCAAATATATTCTTTAATTTTGATGCGGCGGAATCTGCATAGTTTACGAAGTTCCTGCATGATCGACTTTTTTTTTGTTTTTAATAAGGTCTTTGCCTTTCATAATATACCTCAGATTATACCAATTTCGGACTAGATGGGATGTGAAAATTTTTTTTAGAAAGAGAATTTCCTAATGAGACAGCTCCGATTTCAGAGGTTCTACACAAAGCGTAGACATATTGACGTAGACATAGAATACATAGTTAAATTGGATATACTATAAGGCTGTCATTACTGCCATTTCCATAAATCATGGAGAAGAAAACCCACATATTAAGAGACACAAGGCGTTTTAGTGGCTATTAACATTTTCACCTATAGTGCTAGCTTATACCCCGTGCAAGAAATATTTTGACAGTTCTCCATTGAATTTGAAGAAATTGAGAGAATATCTAAAATTCCATTTAAGCATCATTTCTGAATATTTCTCGAAGAAATAGTTAATAGGTAGCACGAATGTTTAATTTTCAAATATTTTATCCACTTCTTAGAAGTAAAAATTATTGCTCCCATTTAATGCTTCTTAAGCGGAAAATCCTAAGATAGAAAAATGTAACTATCCCGAAGAAATAGCCGTTTTAAAATTTTTATTTTTAATTTACCCCCTTGAAGTCGTTTGCTTCAGTTCATATGAAATTAGGTACTTAGGGGTGACAGGACGGAAATCAGTTCTGTAAGTTTTGGTTTACAATTTTTATAATTTTCTTAAAATAGGTGAGTTATAAACTAAATAAAGTAGTGAACACATGGCTTTTAAAATTGTTTAGATGCCCTCAATCCCCAACAAAAACCAACAATTTCAGGACAACATTGAATGAACGACAGAATTTAAATGTATAAAAACAATAAAACTCAATCTGGGAAGGAGATAATTGACCGCGTAGTGTATAAGTAATCAATAGTTGATGTTCGTTTTGATAATAGTTTGGAATATGAAACAAATTCACAAGAATTTATTCTTTAATACTACCGTTTCGGTTTACATTGTAAGCCATCTTCAGGGCAGGTGATCTGGACAGGGAGTGTCTAAGAATGTGCCCAAGATTAATGAGCTTGATTTATCAATTCTCAAGGGGGCTGAATTAAGGAGTAAAATATTGTCTTAATATTTAAACGATGAACAATTTGTTGTTTTTACCATTTTGTCACACGAATTTATATTTAAATGAGTACACCAGTAGTTGAAGTTCGATCAGAAAGTAATTAAGAAAAAGACTCATTAGCAAGAATTTATTCTTTAATACAACCCTTTCGGCTTGCAATGCAAGTCACCTTCAGAGCTGATGATCGTTGCAGGGTAAGCCGAAATGTAGGACTTAAAGAATACATTCTTGTGAACTTTTTCTTAATTCCTTTCTGATCGAACCAAAACTACTGGTGTACTCATTTCAATTTAAATTCGTGAGACAAAATGGTAAAAACAACAGATTGTTCATCGCATCGTTTAAATATTAGAATAATAATTTACTCCAGATTTTAGCCCCCTTGAGAATTGATAAATCAAGCTCTTTAAACTTGGGCACATTGTAAGAACGAAAAGTTCAATTCAATATTGGTTCAGCTGTTTTCGAGAAAATGTGCTTATGGCTTGTAGCCTGTAACATTTTTTTAAAATCAATTTTTGGATTCTATTTGTCTTAAATCGTAAAACATTAAAATAAGAGGGGTTCTTTTTATTAATTATCATAATTGTGTTCATTAAATACATCAAATAAATAAAACAATTTTTTAAAACTTTTTATAATAATTGTATTCTGTAATACGACCATTTTATAATTTGAGAATAATTGCACATTGTAAGGGAGTATAATATAGAAACATGAGGGGATTAGGGCTTGGATGATATAGATTTGGAGGTTATCGTGAAGTGTTTAGTTGAAAAGGAAGTGTTTAAAAGGCTGGGAAGAGCTGGAAGAATGGGATGTTTTGAATATTAGTTGGCTTGGCAGTGTCCCATTGATCTATCCCGCAAGTCAATATTCATTAAAGTGTAAGTTTCTTAATCATCAGTTTGTTTTGTACTGATGGCTTTGATCTCTGTCCGAGAAGTATATAATTGGCCGTTGCGTCTTTTTAGGTCTTGTCTTTTCTGTTTTGTGTTCCTTCGATGTTTGCCTTGAATCTAGGTAAAAACCCAGGTATTATGCTGATTTGGATTGTTCAACAGGTATTTGGTTAAGTGGTTTAAAAGGAAGTGTGAACGTTACTTCAGCACTGATATTTTTATTGGTTTTATTCGTCACTTTCTACACCAAACAGCAGGTGTTTAGACATTCTTGAATTTTTTGTAAGGCTACTGTGGGATGTGGATTAAAAACGATGACAATCATATCATTGGCAAAGGATGCGAGGAAGTTATCTTCATTGATTGGGATGCCAGATGTATATAGTGTATAAAGGATGGGTCCAAGAAATCCACACCCCCGCGGAATTCCCGCTTTTTCAGGTGAGTGAGAGGACGGAAATCCCTGTCGAACCCTGAAGAATCTGTTAGAAATATTAGAGCAGATAATTAGATAAAGGGTACTCGGAAGGATAAGTTTTAGTTTACATAGGAAGCTTTTAGGCCAAAATAGATCAAAAGTCTTTGATACATCCAGAAACATACCCATGCAGTACTCCTTTTTCTCCAGAGATGATGAGATGCGATCAACAATGCGAAACGCCAGCAAGGAAGTTGAGGTGGAAGCGGAATCTGATGCTCAGTGAGGAGGTTATTAGACTGTAGAATCGGGAATATTGTCTTAAGTAGGATTTTTTCTAATGCATTGGATAGGATAGGGATAATGTAAAGCTAAAATAATAAAATGTATTCATAATACGAAGTCTTGAACAAATAAGATTACTTTCATTCAATTAAACTTAAAATTAATAGGTTACTTTCAATCCATTTTAAAATGTTTAAGCTGCACAAACATTGGATATCTTACCGTAGTGCATGATAATATATCTTATTTTATGAAAGGTAGACAACGGCTTCGAGCCGCCATTCACATCTATGAGAACAATAAAAAAAAAGCCTCTTCAAAAAAAAGTTTAAACATTTACTGACAGGAGCGTATCACTGAACGTTAGTCACTCATATATTTTCTTCATTCAATATATCTATACTATATCTATAACTATACTTTGATGTACTAAGACAAAATAGTGAATCTGGTGATTGAACTCTCTTGAATATCAGCAGGGATTCTCGTAGAACTACCCTATGAAGGTTTCAGAGCTTCAGTATTTGCATTTAAGTGTGAGCAAAACAGTTCACCATATTTAAAATGTTTAAATATCTACCTACATAATTTTATTGGTAAGAAAAATTATTTCTATCCTAATAGATATACTATCCACATTCAAAATAATGAACTGGCACGACCCTTTAAGGTCGGAAAAAGTCTGAAGGTAGCGGCAGCCTGTACTGAATAGGGGATGAGATAAGTCCACCGAGTATACTATTGAATAAATGACCGCCAAGGTCCCGGCTTATATATATATNTTCAGGAATGTCAATCAATTTTACATACAACCTTCACCAACTAATTGTTAAAAAAAAAAAATTAAATTGCAGGAGTGTGAAAATTAATGAAGGATTTCAGGAATGTCAATCAATTTTACATACAACTTTATAAATATTATTTATTTTGTGGTCTTTAATCCCACGTAAATTTAGATAATTTTTAGTGCAAGGGAACAGAATAAAAAATCTAACTGTCCCAGCCAGGACTCGAACCTGGATCTCCTGCTATCCGGGCCGGTGGATTTTCCATTTATGCTACCGATACTCTATTTTTATTTATAGACTCTGGACACTAGTGCGGGGAATTTAATAACTTATCAGACTTGTCTCGGTAGCATAAATGGACAATGCACCGGCCCGGATAGCAGGAGATCCAGGTTCAAGACCTGGCTGGGACAGTTAGATTTTTTATTCTGTTCCTTTGTAATAATAATTGTTAAAATTTACGCGGGATTAAATACCACAAAAAAATAATATTTATAAAATTATCATCCACTTTTTTTATTCACATAATCACATCGATGAAACGCTCTTTTTATTCTACATCGGATAAGTTATTTTTTTGTTATTCTTATTTCCGTATAATAATAATAATAATAATAATAAAATAACTCATCCTTTAAGAACATACCACTTAGTCAGAGGGGTATACCTTCGGATGAAAGCCACATGGCTAATATATCTCTAATAGCCAGGAGAACGTCAGGTAAGAATACCAAGATATTTCAAAACTCGTTGATAAGTGCTTTCTTGGGGTATGATATTAATAGGGAAAATGCTGAACATTATTATGAAAAAAATAAATAAATAAAAAACGCAATAATTAAATATAACAAATTATACGATTTTCAGCTGAAAATAAGTAGCATTTTCCCAAGTTGTAACCTCGTTTAGAATTGGGTCTCGTTTTTTACTAATTTTGGCTTGCCCAGAATTGTTAAAGACATTGAAATTTAAATTAATATTTTTTTCGTTTTAAAAAAATGTTTTTTTAAAAGTCTTAGTATTTTAATCCTAAATTAGCAAACACATTAAAAACTACACCCTTAACATTGAGTGACATCACATATGGATCGCATATTGATCATGTGCAAAACAATGAATGGGGTTTGGAGATAAAATCCACTAATTTCCTTCTAACAGAGTGAGGCATAAGAAGAAAATGGGAAAAAACACTTTAAGTTGTAATTTTCCTATGTGTGGAGTTTCGTTTTCGCACTTTGCTTATATTTTTCTAGTGACTATATTTTTATCAATTTTTAAACATGTGAAATCGCACTGTATTATCGCTTTTCTGCTTTTTTAAAAATCGCCATTACCGACCCACTGAACAGCTATTCCTGAGTTCGTCCATTTACGTCTGCCAGTCTATCTAAACTATTCTGGTGGGACAGAACTCAGCTCATGCTGTGTTTTCCTTAGAATTAGTGGTAGGGCAGTGGTGGTGGGGTATGGAGGGGGTAGGAGAGGGAGGGAGTGGGGATAGCGGCCGCCTGATTGGCGGAGGGGCGGGGCTGGGGCGGGCCAATGGTGGCCGGCTGGAGGAGCGGGCGCGTGGACAGTCGGCTGCCGGTAGCGGCCTCAGCGGTATCCATTCCTCACGCCGGTTATCGTGTCTCCCCGGGACGGCCCTTCCCCCGACACAGTGCAGGACTCCTTGGGACCGGCGAGATCCGACAGACGCCAAGACGACGCCGATTCAGGAAGGGACGTATGGACGACGGCGAGGGGGCCGACTCGCCGAGGACCCGCTCCTCCTCGGCACGCCCTGCTGCTCACTCCCCCTACCCCTGTCACTAGCTCACACTCACAACATAGGTAAGTCCTCAGTTACAGACGGGCCTCTATCCGTGTCACTTCCGAGAGCTCTTCGTCTTCATCACTTGCATTGTTTATTTCGTAGTGGTTGTGGCGTGATGACTTGGTGAGAGAAGGAGCCGTTTTGTTGCTGATACCCTCCAGTGATAAGGGAGAGCTTATCAGCGTTATCACTTGCTTTCAGGAGCTTTACATGTAGCATGGTAAGGAAATAACGGAATTTTGTGATTGTTAAAGCCTTAAATTGCCTTAATTAGTCATATATTATAAAGAACTTAATATGTTCATAAGCAACTATATTATTTCTGTTAACATTATTATTTATCGATATCAGCGTAGTACAAAAAGTGTAGCCAATAAGTGTTTTGTAATCAGTGTAAACATTAACGCAATCAGGAAACCTCAAATGAAAATATATGAATATCCTTGCTATGCTATTCAGAATGGAAGGTGTTCTAAATGGATAAAATCTTGTCGCAGGTGGGTTATAATATTTTTATTTGTCATAAAGTACTAATTAATTTCAGTAAATTAAAAACTGCTCGTTTGTAAACAATTCGAAAGCGAACGGTTAACGCCAGTCCTACTATAATAATGTCATGTTGTCGCGGGCACGTTAAATCACTTTCAAATGCATTAGCAGTCTTTTTAAATAGACCTTTAGAATAAATAATGTTAACAATCTTTTTAATGTGCTTTTCAAACGAGTTTTGTTTGTTTAAAATAATTCAAATTCACTAACATGACGTTTCTATAAATTATTTTGAATAGTTTTCAAGAACTGTATTCAGATTTTAAGCTTCAGTTGTAGAAAACCCAAAGTGTGTAGATTTATCCTTTTTATTGTCAATTTATTGATATAAAATTCGTTTCGAGCTTGAAATCTCACTGCAAATTTGCTAATTTAGCGCAGTGTTATAGTGTAAAACTGCTTTAGTACACTATTCTCTAGTTCAAATTTTTATTTACCTAAATAGTTTTCTTATTTTAATAATAATGTTTTTTAAATTTTATTTCTTGTTATATTTTCATTGTAGTTACAATGTGTTTAGTGAAAAATGAGCAGTTGTTATAAGCATAGGATATTCTGAAAATCTTGATAATGAATATTTAGAGTAATTCGCCTAAAACAATACACTATGAGATCTTTCATTCAAAGATAATTACTCTTATGCTTATTTCAAAAATTTTACATAAGGTATTGTATATATATA
>KZ807185.1:407769-420971 GCA_000696205.2 Oncopeltus fasciatus | reverse complement strand
AATGAAATGTAATGAAATGGAACATAGGAGTTTAAAAAAATTATTTAGATAATAAATTACTAATAGATAAAGACTTAAAAAAGTGTTGAGAAAATTCAATAAAATAAAGTATAATTGAATATACTATAGGAGGAGTTTGGCTTCTCCTAAAGTACTGCAATAATTTTATAAAAAAAGCAATATAATGTTTTTATAATAATATTAAACATGAAATGTATATCTTGACTTATCGCCGAGTGAAAGATCTATACTTCCTTTTTATTCTGTCCCCCCTCTAAATTTAGCACCATTACATTCAGAGTAATTTATTGAAATATTCAAGAATCGCTGTTTTATGAAAAACCTTCGTGAATCGACAAAATTTCCAAGTGTACTCCATTTGAGGATGTCGGTGTGGGCGTATCCTTATAATGGGTAATGAATAATCCTGTTTTCCCACAGTAAACACTAGAAGGCAGTGTGGGAAGACCAGGCTTTTTATTACTCACTTTACTTACTATAAATCATGATAGTCTTTTACAGGTGTCTTCATTGTACTTCCTAAGTTCTGAAATAGGAAAGTTTCAGTACGAATTATCGCTTAGAATGATCGTGGATTGAAAGCATTAATAACTTTATTTGGTGTACTGGTGATAAAGAAATAATATGTACTTTAATGTTTTCATTGATTGCCTAAGTACCCTCAAAATCGAAAGGTTTCTGTAACAAATATTTTTTTGACTTGCCGGGTCATGAATCCACAGTATTTATATTATTAGATTTTTTTTTGTTGGAGTTTGGTCAAGGTAGATCCAAAAATATACAAATTTTAAAAATGTGCATTTTCTAAATTATCTGCCAACGTTTCAGCTTTCATTGTAAGCCATCTTCAGGGCTATCACGAAGGCGAGAGGGGACGTTGTGTCACTAAGATCCCATTTTCATTCGATTCCCTTCCTCATGAAAATGGGATCTTAGTGACATGACGTCTCCTCTCGTCTTCATGATAGCCCTGAAGATGGCTAACAATGTAAGCCGAAACGTTGGCAGATAATTTAAAAAATACAGATTTTTTAAATTTGTATTTTTTCGGATCTACCTTGACCGAACCCCAACTCTCCTTTTGCACAGTATTTATATTTTCAATAAAGTTAGATACGATACACCATAGTAATACGTACTGAAAAATCATAAGCGTATTGTCTGAGTACTTATTGTTATTTTTAAAAAATCTAGCGTTAACTTCCTTAAAGTTTATGGTCTGAGTATCTGGACATTTTCTCTTAATTAAACTTACCTTGTTAAATGGGAATTTATTTTGCATCGCTAAGTGGATATAAGTAAACAAAAATATTCAAACTTATGCAATTCATAAATTCACTATTTAATCATAGATTTTTGTTGTAATGAAAAAAAAAAGAAAATAAAAAAGAACAATATCAAGAAGAATAAAAAACTATAACATGGAAAAATATTAAGAATAAAATAAACATGAACATATATATATAGTTAGTATAAGTCCTCGACAGAATACTTGTCGTATACTTATCTGAATTCGCTCTAGGTAATCAAGCTAGTCACATCGTTAGCCTTTTCCGATGTATTAGCCTTTATATATATATATATATATAAATGTAAATTAAATAGTATTTGAGTCAGTTTGTAGACCATCATCTGCAATCTTCTGTCTCTGTCTATCTGTTTGTATATTCCTCCTTGGCGTCGGCCCAATGGACCCTAATGTAGAAATGAGAGTTTTTCCTGTACACCTTAGCCTTCTATATTTCTGTCCTTAAGTCAGGTGCTGAGCATTTTTGAAATGGCCCACCTCGAGAAGATAGTTTCCTGTTGGGAAAGCCACTAAAAATAAGAAACGAGCGATGCATTGGGGTGGGGGCGGAACGACCTTGGGCTGTATTCTCGGACAAGCCTTCCTCTCTCTCACTCACTCTCTCACTCTCTCTCTCTCTCTCTNTTTCTGTCCTTAAGTCAGGTGCTGAGCATTTTTGAAATGGCCCACCTCGAGAAGATAGTTTCCTGTTGGGAAAGCCACTAAAAATAAGAAACGAGCGATGCATTGGGGTGGGGGCGGAACGACCTTGGGCTGTATTCTCGGACAAGCCTTCCTCTCTCTCTCTCTCTCTCTCTCTCTCTCTCTCTCTCTCTCTCTCTCTCTCTCTCTCTCTCTCTCTCTCTCTCTCTCTCTCTCTCATCTGGAGGTGCTCCCTCTCACCCATTCGCCACACGGATCCTTTCAGTACTTTAAGTCGATTACATTTTTTATTAATGGTTCCAGGGTATGTAAAAAAATTTACAGAGACCAAGAAAAAAACACTGAAACTTGCCTTGTGTGGTTTATATTCATTTATTTTAAATTAATTAAAGAGGTTTTATTTCTTGTAAACGAAGCGTGATAATAACTAGACTTTTTTTCATTCAATATTTTATTTCCTTATATCCTTAGTTATATATAAATGCTACCGTGACTTGCCTTCACGACTTTCGGTCAAATCTTATGGTAACGAAACTTAACACCTAGTTATGTCTATATGTTTTTATTACCGACTACGGGTTTATAATAGTGACAATAGGAGAATTGCAAGTGAATCTAATTTATTCAGAAAAAACAATAAAGAGCTATGATCCTATACTAATAATACCATGATATGCCGTTAAAAATAACAATAAACAATTGATTTTATATCTTTATTTATATTTCCATGATAGCATTTCTTAGATGGTCGAGGTCTATCCAGTCTCTCATAGACCTCCGCAATAGTTATGACCCTTAGTGAGAGTGATAATTCAGTATATATAATTTGATATATTTAGTAGTGTTGTTAATTATTGATAATTAATTTTTCATAGTGATAATCGTAATTTATTTAAGTTAGGATTATCACTTTCACTGAGGGTAATAAGTGTTGTGGAGATCCCTGCCGACTGAATAGGCCTAGACATTTATAAAACTGCGATTTTCCCCCTTTCTACAGTTTAATAAACATTTATGTTTTTTATTTTTTTATATTTGAATTCCGGCATATTTTTAAAAATCAACTTCTGGTTTATTAAAACTTATGATGCAATTAAGCAAATATCACTCCAGTATTTATGAAGATACATATAATTATTACGACATGGATATATATTTAATAGCAAGTAGTGTAAAATAAATATATATGTACATATGCACACTCACACACACTATAAATATATGATAATTAAAAAATATTGCATTATATAAACACGCACACACACACACACACATGTGTTCTATACAAACACATATCCTACAAGATTCATGTTCAAAAGAACTAAGGGCTTCTAGAGACAGATCAGATTCTATTTACTGTGCGCTTTTTGTAATTGTATTTTTATGCACATTTTTTCTTACAGTCCTGCTATCTCTTCCTTGAAAAGTGACTGATTGGTTACATTTCTCAAAATAACTGTGATAGTCACCGAGAAATTGTTCTGTTCGGCCTAGAATTATGTGATTATCAGATAAGAAAATCATGGTCATTAATGCCGGTATTACGAAGGTCGGATCTCGCCGGAAAATGCTCGATAATTCCTGATCATTACAGAAGTAATGGTAAGTGAAAGACAAGGCCGCTGTAGCTATCTTTCTTACAAATAAACATATTATTTGTATTACCTTTATCAATATTTTTTTTCTTGGAATATTTAATGATACGCACACTTACAAGAAAGTTGACAAACCTTTGCAAATCTCAAAGTAATCAAAGCTCATAACTCCCTTGACACCTTTAAGATCCAAGAAGATTCATTCTATGCATTACTACAGTGTATTTGTAGAACTAATGTCTAAACTTAAATATTCATTAAATGTTATTGAATGTCTTCTCGTTGTATGTGATTGTGTAAATAATCCCTGGCTAAAGTTCTCTTCAACATATTTTTATAAGAAACATTTCGAGCATTCACTCACTTTGAAAGTTATGCTAAAATGGCCACTCATGGTTTGGCAAGTGTTTCTATTTAAATGATTCATGTTTGGAGAAATAACATGATTATATACCTCATACAATTTGTTAATGATTTAATCATTCTACAATAAACAGTTAGACGTGTAATGGATTTTTTACTGGCCTCTAGAGTGAAGGTTACTAGGATTTAAATGAAATTGAAGGGAGAACAAATTATGTACTCCGTGTAAACTCATGACTGGTGTATGTGGTTCCCTTCCCTCTTTATTCCTATGCCCTAAAGAAGTTCTGAAAATTAGTAAATTATTGCAATTCAAATAGGGCCTTACCATGCTCTTATTTGTGAAGAATGTAAACTTCAAAATGATTAAATGCCCGAAAATACAAATCGATATGTGTGTGTGTGTGTGTGTTTTTTGGAGACAGGAACGTCTTTTTGATACCCCCCCTTTTAGAACTTGTGTATTTATTTTAAAGCAGCTATGTCAAATTATTGTTGTTTTTAATAAGTAATGCATAGAAATATATTTCTCTATTTTATTTATTTTTCCATATTATAGGTTTTAAAAATTATGTATTAATTATCAGAATGTTCCTATAGTGTATTAACATTGAAGAAGAATAGTTTGGCGAAAATTAAGATACTATTTAATCACTCTCCTAAATCCCCCCTTGTTCTATATAACCAAAGAAGAGAATACATAGGTTCCATCGCCTTCATTGTCTCAAGTTCGGTGTACATTGAGGAATTGCGGTCATAGGGGGGGGGGTCAAGGCTGAACAAAGGCTAGTGAAATTTGTTCATGATTAAATTGGATTTCGACCCCTTCTCTGACACTAGCTCTTTCCTAAATAGTTTTCTTCTCTCCTTCCGGGTTGACATACCATTCCTTTTGTAGAATTTATTATTTAACGATTCTGCTTTTTATTATTTATTTTTTATTATTATTTTCTAAACTACCTAATGGATTATTGGTAAAACCGGGAGGCTGTAACACAGACTGATTTCCTCTAGGAAAATAAGCTATTCGCGTTGGCTTCATGTTGCGATCTCGTAAAAAATTTATTCTTCAGACCTTGACCGACCCTTATTTGGAAGGGAAAAGAAGGGGTGGGGTAGAGGGACTCAGGTGAAGACCAACCTAAAATTTGTCAAAACCCTTAATTGTCTTATTCTTATGATTAAAAAAAAAATATAAAACATAATAGTTGTAGAATGTAGTTTTCTAACATTCATGTTCCTTAACATTAAAAAAGATAAGACATAATAAGGAACATATTTATGAATGATCTAAGAGGCTTGAGCATCTCCCCTCTCGACTTGGAGCAATCCTCATCGACATTAACTTTCCCCTTCATTATCATTTCCGGCTTTGAAGATCATGTAATTTACTTATATCTGTGTGTATCTTTAATCAAATATGAGAAATCTGAATTAGCTTACGATACTTCTCCATGTCGGACTTTTATCTTTTTTCTACCCCTAATTTTCCCTGAAATTTTAACTGCTGACTTTTATTTTGATTTTTCACTCGTCTTATTCCTTTTCCTTCTGTCTATTCCTTAAAATATTTTCTCTATCCATCCTGTAAAGATTGCAAGTATTTCAGAAGAATCCTTTCTACCTAGCGTGGCTATCTATATAGTGTTAGTCTCGGTAATATTTACTCTAAGTATTTCACTATAGGAAGCCCTTCAGTGTCATTTGTTCTTGTAAGTGTTACTACTTTATCCAACATTTTGTAATACTCTTCTCACCTTAAGAACTTTTACGAGATTTACGAATATGTTAGGTTTTTATGTAGTATCTTGTTTTTTGTTTTTTACCTTGTGCGAATTGTGAAATTTTGAATAGTACTTTTGAATTTTTGAAAAAGTTTTGGATGTTTAATTTGTTTTAAGCATTTTTACATTGTTTTATCAAAATTTGTTTATATTTTTTTGAACTATAATTTTTTAATTTTATTTTCTGATTTTTAAACTAACAGGAACAAATAAAGATTATACTTCTTTTATAACTTTTTCAAATTTTATTTATTATTATTTGTATTTCCCTTAAAGTTTGCAACAACAAATAATTAAAGGTTTTCTTTGTACTGTTGTATTAATATGATAAAAAGCAACATATGTACCGGAGGAACATTTGTTGCAAATAAATGAAAATGTCCTCATTGTCACATTTTTCGTTGATCAAAAGCGATATGGTCTAGACACTCAACCAGACAATTAAAATCAATTGCACAGAACACGGCAGTAATATTGCAGTTGTTATAATTTAAAATGACACAAAAGAAAATACATTCTAACGGACTCACTTTTTTGACTTGGTGATCCAGTTTTGCTCTCATTTTAATCACTAAATTACTTAAACCAAACGCAAAGAGAAACTGTAAAATTTATTATGTACCAGATGAATTATAGCTGTTTATAAAAGCCACATTCAGTAAGGAAACATGGAGCTTCAAACCTTCTGGAATCACTGTTTGAGCATTTCTGAACTACGTCAAATAGTCGAACCCATTTTTGACAGCTTAGTCATATTTTCGCTTTTTTACAAAGGGAGCATTAAACAAACATTCTTCATACGCATTTACATTCAATAGTTTTTGTATTAATAAATTTGTGAACACCTAGAATATCCTAGTGCTATAATACTTCACTTCAGGTGAACGAGAGTATTTTTATGTAAAATTGGAACATTCTTAATAGCTGAACATGTTATTAGGTAGGAGTATTTATGGTATTTTTATTTAATAAACTTTGTATTGCACTGTAATTACTATTACATTTTTGTCCTAGGTCGGGGAGCAGGTGGTCTCGTTAACACGAACGCAATGATCATCGTTTGCGCCGCTTGTGAAAAACCCATTCTGGACAAGTTCCTTCTCAACGTCCTGGACAGAACCTGGCACGCGGAGTGTGTCCGCTGCTTCGACTGTCACTCCAATCTGACGGACAAGTGCTTTTCGAGGGAGGGGAAGCTTTTCTGCCGAAATGACTTCTTCAGGTGAGCCAAATATATTTATGTTTTTTAGCTTGTAGGTTTCCTGCAACCATTGTGAATACGAGGAATGGAAATGACTATTCTTCGCACTTGTAGAGTTTTCGCCTCTTAGATCAATTTCCCGTCACAATAGACTCTCGAACTTCTTGGGAGAAAAAATTGTTTGGCTTTATAGTTTTTGAATTCATTCAACCCATCAGAATTTGACCCTGATCTAATTAGCAATGTTATTTTCAAATAATATTTATTAATGATAAAAAATTATAATAAATGTATCCGGCAAAAGTATTTAGAATAGAATAAAACTACTTGCGGAGCGTTCTTGAATGGGAAATGTCATGGGTTCGATTACAGCAAGAGACCGTTATTTCATTTACGTCCGTTTTTCTTTTAGTAAGACTCCAAGTTGTTGCACCCATGGATTAGGATATGTTTGGCTGAGGATCAAAATATCATTCCTAATTTAACCTTGGGAAGTAAAATGTCGGACATCCTGGTAGAATCAATTTGGTTAATGTGTGCCCATGAAAAAGAGGTGGACGCTACTCTTAAATAGTGATTAAACCTGTATTTCGTCTTTTGCTTTGAAAAAAACATATTATTTGATTCTCAATCTCTATTTGATATCCGAATTTCAGGATGCAATTGTACTTGTATTTCAATGTAGATTTTTGGGCAGTCTCTTTATAAGTTCTTGCATCAAAGCATGAAAAAACAGTACAATTTAAAACCATTAAATGCAAGGGAATAGAATAAAAAATCCTACTGTCTCAGCCAGGACTCGAACCTGGATCTCCTGCTTAATTAATTAATGTAGGATTAAATATCACAACAAATACAATAGTTAGTACGATTTAAATCTTTAAAGGAAAGAACATCCTTAGAAAACTAATAAAGAATCTAATTTTCGTGAAAGGGTTTATGAAGGTCTTGAGTGTTTTAGGCTTTCTATACCCGTATTTCTGGGGAGACTTATGGAAATCTTTCGATTGATTTCCTTTAAATCTCAAAATAACAAAGAAGAAATGGATTGAAAAATGGTTATTGGCTCGAATGGTCAAATCTTGGTATGAAGCGCGTAGAAGTAATCCTTCTGGAATGTTTTACTACGGTGTATTACCTTTTTCAATAGGAGTATAAAAATATATGTGATTAAAATGTTTACTTGAAATTTCCTTTATATACGTACACTTGTACACACGATCGAAACAGGTTTTGGACTTGTTTGAGCGCATGCGCTGTTTGAAAGTTTTTTGGGGATTCCAAAAACCTCTTTTAAGGGAAACGGATGCCAGAAAGATTATTCTAAAAGTTTTTTTTTTTTAATGTTATAAACAATTCAAAAAAAAATTTTCAATCGCATAGGATAAACAATTCAAGTATTTTTCTACATTATTCTTGCTAAATGTCCTGAGAATGTGGGCATTAAAATTATTTGAAACAGGTTAGTTGTTCGTTGGGCTGTCACAACTTTATTGCTTAATGCTCTGGGACAGAATTGAAACTAATCCCAGGATTTCTGGTAATCCTATGTTTTGCCAATTTCATAGTATGAAGTAGCAATTGTCTAATTATTATTATTAGTATAATAGGCTAATTTATTGCGATACAATGGTTAAAAGTATTTTTATTTATTCATTTTTAAAGCGAAATGACGCATAATGGTTAGTGCCTGCTTTGACATTTTATGTATAAAACAAAATTATACGTCATCTTAGCATTTGAAAATAAAGCATTTATTCTACGTTATATAAAGTGTGTTTATATTTATGAACCAATTGAGAAAATTATAGTGATTTAAGAACGACCTACCTCAAGGTCATTTGGTCGTTGACTTGTAGAACGGTTCTACGATATGTAATTTGTTTCTGATGTGTCAAATAACACGACCATTCCTGCTGAATGAAGATTCTTTTCGAAAATAGCAAAATTCGTTTTAACGTGCTTCTTTTTCAAGTATTATAAAAGAATCAATTCTTTAAAATGATAAATGACACTTACTGAAATTAATTTGTAAACAAAATTAACACTCCACAAGCAAGATAGCTTTAAAAATCATGAATACTTCGGTTTATATAACTTCGAAACTGCCGATAATAGTTTACTGAAATATAAGTCTGACAGATTAAATAATTTAATCCACTTAATTCAACTAATTAAATAGTTTAATTTAATTCGCTAAAAACAGCACGTTTAAGAATTGTTTGTTAGTATGAAAGTGACATAAAAAAGAGACTTTAATTTAAAACCTTCATATATTTGAATAATATGTCGTATTTCACGAGAGATACAACTTATTCAAATTTACGATAAAGGGTAATTCATTTCTCATTTGAATTTCATTGAATTTCGTCAATATTCGCTTTGTTATTTTTATTAGAGTGACGATGCAAAAAAGATAAACGGAAGCGCTGGGTACAAACCCCTATGGAAATGTACAAATGGAGTTTTTTAATGTACCGGTTTAGGGGTGGTATATATAAAAGGTCCCTCACGCAGGAGCTGCGTATACTAAACGAATTCCTCAGTATCGTAGTTAATGAATATTAGTATATGAATATTCCGTGTCATGTAATCCCCCACAATTATAGAATATATGTTTTATCAATCAACAAATCTGCGTTCAGTTTGGTTGCTCTAAATTAAATTGTACGCCCACTGCAGCGATAAATGGTGTATTATCCCTTGAAATTTCATGTAATTCCTCAATTATATTAGTCCGATTTCGCTTTTTAACCCAGAAAGTCTCTTAGTTTACATTTAAAAGCGGTACACTAAACTGCATTGATAAAAATAATTAATTGCGGTTCCTTGACGTCAAAGTTAACAATTTACGGTTCAGGTAAACCCCCACTTCTATCTCTTCAATTTCGCTGTCTAAGTTTATAACTAATTATAACTATTATATTATAACTAATAAATATTACGCCCGCTACATTGAAAAAAAAAATAATTTTTTTACTCGCACTTGACAATGCAGGTAATCTCCCATTCTTATGTTCCGACGCTGCTCAATAAAGAACTTTGCATTTAACAGTTATGTGCCAAGTTTCATTTTTTTGATAAATTACCATATTTCCTTCTTCTATATAGCTGAGGAAGTAGTAAACGACTGAGGTGATTAGCAAATTGTTTTATTACTAAAACTTGTAAGTCAACTAAAGAAACTTGAAATATTTATTTACTCGATCATCGGCCTCGAATCAACTATACCATTCGGGAATGCCTAAATTATGATATTCGAAAAATGTATTACATTCATCACATAAATATAGGAGGAAAATATACACATTTTGGCAAAACAATTAAGAATTTATATTTAAGCAGATAAATATTTCCTTTGTCTTTACAAAGCATTTATTTTGTACATAATTTTTGTCGGCTTTTCGTTATTATTAGGTGTTACATGAGCAGTGACGATATTTACTAGGCAAGAGTTATCTGTTTATTCTACGTAATAAGTTTAATTTTATTGTTTCATTTATTTTTATTTGATTCTACATCCTCAACTCAAAAATATAAGTCTGACAAGTGGATTGGATTTCAAAATTGATGATTTTCAAGATGGTTATAATTTTTGTATTACAATCAAAAATAAGAAACACAAAAAAAACGAACGAAGTCTGCCTATGTACAACTAATTGTGGTAAATCTTTCTTTTATCTAATGCTTTCAGTTACTTAATGAGCTAGAATTCATTAATACTCATATATTCATTAATAATAATAATATATAATAATGTAATATAAATGGATTATAATCTCACCGGTTATTAATTGGAGTGTGTTAGAAACTCAAATTATTTAGTGATTTGTTCTTGTAGAAGTCTTAATTGTTGTATGAATTATTGTTTACAACCTCCGGATAATTATGGTTATACTGGCCCAGAGGATATTTCTACTGTATAGGTGGAAAGGTACAGTAGGCATAATCTATGTATTTACTATGCATTTTTGACTACATAAGATATTTAATTTAATTTGTTTTAATATTTATTTGTTGAGGGGAATTGTTGTTACTGTAAAAAGACCTTTTATAATTTTTCAATATTTGGTATTATTTTTAACTCCTGTCATTACTATCTTCATTTTTTAAAAGTTTTTCTGCGGCTCTAAGAATATAAANATAATATAATATAATATTTGTTGAAAAATGTTCATAATTTCTATTGTTCTTTATAAGATAATTAAATTGTCGCTTTGTTATTTGCGATTGTCTCCAGTAACACCTATTTTTACACAAAATTACAGAATTAAATGTCACTCTTTGGTAAATAGTCACAGTAAATTTTTGTGCAATTTATTATAATCTAAACTCAAATACTCCGTCGTAATTGACGAACTATTACTGTTATGAACTATTACTATTATTTATTACTTATAAATCTCAAATACTATGAAAATTATAATTCAAATAGCAATTGTTAAATAATTAATTGGATCATAATTATATTATTTATTTAAAATTTTCTCCCAAATTATATGTAACAAGGGGTATAATAAATAGGATAATTCTAACGGTTTGCAGTAAGTGATTGTGTGTGTACGAATGTGTTTTTTGTTTTCTTGCACTACAACCTAGATTTGTTATTAACATAAAAATAATGCTTGGTATTCATTATAATTCAATATATGAATTACTTGGTACATTTTTAGTAAGTTCGGTGAAGAATTGAATACATTTTTCTAAAGGCAGGCCATATTACCTAAATGAATAGTTTTATATTCATGAAGTAATTCATGAAGATGTCATCCATCAGTGTTTGGTACTAAATAAAACTATTCTGAAATTTTGAATAGAAGATTTTTGAAAAAGAGAAAACGTTCCAGTATCAAATACATAAATTCTCAACTCGAATACTTTGGTATAGCCATTTTAGTTCTGAATGAGCATGCGAACATTTTTATATAAAATTGTTTAAAGTTATTAGTTTAATATAAAAGGCTCACTTATACAGATAAATTTTATAAAACTGTTAATATGATATAATGTTATTCATTAAGGTTTTAGTGCTAGAGAAATTAGTCAGGTTTCGGCCGGGATCAGAAAAATAATAAAGTTCTCCAAAACTATTAGGTGATTATTTTCTTTTATTCTTGCCAGCGTTTCGACTTAACCAGGAAGTCATTATCAGGGCGATAATAATGTATGGAGAGATCTCCGAGGGAGGTTTATGGTCACATTGCAGACTGCAGAATACTGTTCTTTGAAGTTTTTATTTTTCTGAATCTGGGGGAAACCCTGACTAATTTCCCCATCATAATACTCAACGGCCAAACCAACCTCAAACTATGTTAAGGTTTTAATATTTATTATGTATATATATTTTTTTTTCTTTATTTTAAAATACACTGTATAATGTGGGCATGTACTTGAAATTGTGATACTCCATAATATGATTGCACATGGTGGGTTCATGAGAAGCCTCAGCGAAAACTGATGACGGCCAACTGCTTGTACCCCCGTGTTCCAGACAGTCCACGCTGCTTTTATACGTCTAGACCACGCTGGATCCTATCAAGGGAGATTCGACACGGTACCCCCCCCCCCCACCCCTCTTGGACGCTTTTCCTCGTCACTACGTCCTGGAGTAATTATTTATCTGGTAGAAATCCATCACGCACCCTGGGCGACCGTACTTTCTTCAGTTAGTTTGATGGATCTAAGTAAAAAAAATTTTTTTTGTGTGGGTGAATCGCAACTATGCCAGACCAATGTTGAGGCACATTAATTAACAATTGGAGTTATTTTTATTTTTTTTTTCACCGTAGATATTATTATTAGAAGTTATTTTTGTTGGGGTTCGGTCATGGTAGATCCAAAAATAAAATACTAATTAAAAAAAAAAGTGTATTTTTTAAAAATATTATTTGCCATAACTTACATTGTAAGCCATCTTCAGGGCTGCCTATCATGAAGACGAGAGGACGTCCTGTTCCTAAGTTCACACTTCCATGACATGTCCCTAAGTTCACATTCGCAGTCAGGAAATGTGAACTTAGGGATAGGTCGTCCTCTCTCGTCTTCATAATAGGCAGCCCTGAAGATGGCTTACAATGTAAAGCAGAGATTTTATACAAATCTCTCTTTTACAGCTCTCATTCTCTATTCAGCCCTGAAGAAGCCATCGCATGATGTGCGAAAGCTCGGCAAATATCAACAGCTTGACACGGTCCAACCTGGATGAAGAAACGGTAAATACATTATTTTAACTATTTTTTTTAATTTGTATTTTTTTTTTTTTTTTTTTTTCATTTTTTTTTTTTTTT
>KZ807185.1:388993-404790 GCA_000696205.2 Oncopeltus fasciatus | reverse complement strand
GGGGGGGGGGGGGGATCTGCCCCTTTTTTTTTCTTTTCTTTAAACTACTATGTCATTATTATTATTATTTACAAATCAATAAGAAATAAATTTTTGATTATTATTTATTACTATGTTCAATTTTATATAATAATATTTATTATACATGCAGTCTTCTGATAATTTATAAAATACACATAATTAATAAAAATCTACCTGTTTTTAAAGCCTTGAAGACGGCTTACATAGCAAGCTGAAATTTAGACAAGATTTTTTAAGTCCTGTTGATAAAAGAAAATGAATTGCTTTGTTCATCTCAACTTCTGGACCAATGTTTTACTATTTATAAAATGAAATTATTTTAACAAAAGACACAATTTTGAAATATTTTAGAACTATTCACATTTAAACTGAAGAGGAATCATTATAATCAAAGAAGAATCTTTTGTGTTCCTTCTATTTTAACTCAATTTGAGTAAAGCGTTCTTGTATATTCTCTAATATGGAATGGTCAGAAAGAAATTAAAGATAAGAGAAAGAATGAATTAAATAGAGAAATTATCCTTGATGCTGCTATGTTTGGCTAAAAACAAGATTGAAGTTTGAAGGCTGGAAGAAACAATTTTTGAAGATAAAGATTTTGGAATTTTATTTTGAAGAACCTATTCATAAAGAAGTTAAAGTATGTTTTGTATGTTTCATCCATTTCCACTCTGCAAATTAAGAGAAAAGTTTATTACATATCTGAAGAATGCAGCAATTTAATCCTACAGTTTATATAATTTCATTTTATTAATAATATTATAAATTATATTCTTCATTATAGATTCCATTTAACTTTTTTATGGTTCTTTATTTTGTTATAAACGAATACAATTTTTTTTTCTCGACCGGTTAAATATTTTGAAGATCTAATCCAACTATTCCAGATTATTGAGGTAATGTTTTATTTTATTTACTTTATATTATGCTATCCCCTTTGTCATAATGCACTATTATTATCGAGGATTAATGGGTCTGCCAACATTCTGCAGGAAGCAACCAATGGATCAAAGGTAAATGAAAACTTTTTTATTTTGTTGTTTTTATATACTTTATTTCATTTGTTTATTTTTATGCATTTCAATAAATGCCATAAAACATTAAAGGAGAAATACATAAAAATGGCAATATGAAGTAAAGTCTATACTAAATAAATAAAAAAAATTGTATCCATTTTACCATTTTCTAGTTCATTGCTTCCTGCAATCCATTAAAATATTGCTTTTACAAATATAAAGCATTTTGTACTAAGAGAAAGTATATTATTCGTAAAAATGCAATAATATATAAATTCTTCTAATTGTTTAATTCATTTAGCTAATCGGGAAATATCTATTGGGTCATAGAAAATTAATGGAGTCAGTAAAAGATTATGGTTACCTGTCAGTAACTTTCAGATTTAAATTATTTATTGTTTATAAATTACTAATTAGGCGATTGGTTCAAGTTCAATTGCTCTCAATATTCGTGATTTTTACTTCTGCATGAGAAAATGCTTGGAGGCATTGGTAAACACAATCTTCGATTAAGCAGACTTTTAAAAATGAAAAACTAAACCTCAATATAGAGATTTTTCATTACTCGAAATTATTGTTAGGAATAATAGTTAATATTTTGTCGTGCCTCATTTAGTATCTTCTCAAAGTCAATCATTATGAAAATACCACCAATTTACTTGTTTATTATATTATTTATGTATTATGTGTTGGAATCCTGCATGATTAGCTTACTTAATAATTAAAGAAATTATTATATTAACTAACTAAGTTGCATAGCTTACAATTTGAGTTATATTATTAAAGTATGACTTGATTACATTATATTGTTCAAATGTGATAAATTTTGTCCCATTTTTTTAATTATTAAATTTATTATGTGCAAAAATTACATTGAAATATTAAAGGAAGTAGAATGCAAATGATTATTTCTTGTGGTTTTCTTCAAGAAAGATATGCCTTAAAATTGAAAGAATGAAAAATTGGTATATTGAGTTTAACTAGTTTATTCATAATAATAATAATAATAATTATATTCTTAATAATCAAGCCTTTTAAAGAGGAATTGTCGCTACGTAATAATTATTGTTATTGCAGTACGAATATTATTATAACTTTTGCAATTGTCGTTTTCGCTGATTCTCATCTAGTAATTCAAGCTGTTACCATGACGCAACTTTTGATAAATTTAATTGATTCTTTACACCAATCTTACAGGAATCCACGCCAATCTTGTAATTTACCATATACTACTCTCAGAAGAAGCTAACGACACACATAAAGAGTTGTTCCAAGTCTGGATTTCATAATAAAGAAGTACATCCATGCTTCTAAGCCTCTGGATGAATTCGTTTTCTCAATTTCTTATCGATCTCTTAATTTTAATTCTTAATTATGTGAGGCTTAGGATCCGCAGAATACGATATTACAAGAGAGGGATGTTCTGCTGATTGTTTAGCGAGTGTATCGTCTTCTTCATCACCATAGTCGCCGTAATTCCCTCTCACCCACCTAAACGTGTCTCTGGAACAAATACTCAATAGATCACTTCTTATCTTGGCACTGATTGCACTGATTTTTGAGCAACACTAAGGCAACGCAGCTGTCTCTCTTCACTACCACTTCATGGCTTTGGAAAGTCTCTTGTTTCCACTAAAATATAGCCTCCTCAATAGCAAGTAATTCCATTTAGTTGTTCGGAGTCCAGGCGACACCCTGGACGATCTTCTCTCCACCTCTGAACGCCACGATGGCTGCGATGCCTCCTGCTACTCTATTGCTGGCGTAAGTGTTCATTTTTTTTTTACGCAATCTTGATCGGTTGATAGTTCGTATATGCCCGGCAAGCAACATGGATCATGGTCATACTTTCATGCCTTTATATGGGAAGGTTCTAAATCCTCTGCTTATCCCGAGAGCGACCAGTCTCTGGACACGCATAAGTTTCGTGTGGTCAGCCTTCTTCCATACGTGAATATTGGCTTAATGGCCTATCTGAATATATCAGTATCAGTGCTTCAACAACTATTCCCAAAATATTTTTAGCAGAGCGGTAGGTAGTTCGGGAGAGAATTAAAATTTTATCTAAAATCGAATGCTATCTTAAGACATTTTATTTACCAGTTCAATTCTGCCCCCGTATATATATTTTCATGAATTCAGTCATGAAAATGAGATCTTAGTGACACGACGTCCCCTCTCGCCATCATGATAGCCCTGAAGATGGTTTATAATGTAAGCCGAAACCTTGGCAGATAATTTAAAAAATGCACATTTTTTAAAATTTGTATTTTTTTGGATCTACCTTGACCAAACCCCAACAAAAAACAAATAATAATAATATCTACGGTCAAAAAAACTCTCCATTCGAACTTAGAATGTTACTGTTAATACAGCCTGTACTGAAAGTTCTTTTCATTCGATTTATATTTGAATGAACTATTTAAAAGCTTTGTTTAAATTTGGAGGGTGTGTTGTCCCATTCCACAGTATGAAAGAGAGGCGAAGGTACAGGTCACTCACCAAGGGAAACACTTGTTTAATTGATTGTATTGTTTGGTAACAGATCTCTCTCTCTCTCTTTCTCTCTTTCTCTCTTTCTCTTTCATTCTATTTTTCCTCTATCTTTTCTATTGTCTAACAGTCTCTCTAAAACTCGCAGACACCGCACCCCAATACGATACATCTCAGTCTCCTCGCTCTTTCCTCTTTCTGATATCCTATCTCTTTTCCCATACTTCTCTCGTTCCTGACCCACAATTATTTATACTCTCTCTCTTTTTCTCCCTCTCTCCTCTCTCTATTTTGGTAATCTATTTATCTATCTCTCTTCCTCACTTTCACGAATTTCTCAAGGAGAATAGAAATCCTCCTTCTCTCAATTTTATTACCTATCTGCTTCTCTCATACATACATAAACACATCTAAGTCTCCTCCCATTTTCTTCTTTCTGATATGTTATCTCTCCTTCGTACATTTTTCTTTCCCCACCACAATTATTTCTTCTCTCTATCTCTCTGACTCCCTCTAACTTTTAGGGTAAACCTAAAAATATTCCTCTCAAACTAATCATAGTTTGCATGCAATGTGAACAGTAATTAGCTAGGAAAGAGAGCTCCTTTAGAAATCCAGTCACTGTCTTGTTGGGGTGAGTTGAGTGGTCATTGAAAGTTTTTCATATGATCCATTTTGGTTGAAAATTAAATATCACGTCTTTAATTAACTTGAAAATTGTTAGAATAAGATGATTAATGTATCGAAATATTGTTCGTAAATGTTGTTCCGGAATATGTACGCTTATTTGCGCATATATGGACAGTGCTAATTTTTTTTTTTTTTTTTTTTTGGGTGCCTGAGGGAAAATCTGGCACCACCTTAATGTATGATGTGTAGAAGAAATATTTATCGATATTCGTTTAATTATTGTCTACAATAAAGTGCAGTAAACATTATATTTATCTATTAAAAAATATTAATATAATCTGTACTCGTGGGTTATGCGGACCGTTATCTGCTTTTCTTAAGAAGACCTCTCTGCTATTGACTTCCACAATTTTATTTAAAACATTCTTTTTTACTTCAGCATTGTTCAACTTTTTCAAATCACCGGTTCAAATCACCGTGAGCACATAGCTTTGCGGAAGAAATCCATTTGGGCCTCTCAAGTTAGGCGCTGCGGGTTCGATTCAGGAACTCTGGGTTTATATCAAGGAATAAAAGCATTCCCAGTACTACGTTCTCTTGGAATAGTTTTCCGATATCTGTGTGATAGCTCCTTTCTCCTTGACCCTTTTAGGCTTAGAAGAAAGCAACTTTATCATCAATTGTTAAAAATAATATAGCAAATTTAAAAAATGCAATTTATTTATTCATAACTATCTCCTATTAATAGATTACTAAAAGCTGGAATTAACTAATTACAATTTCATCAAATCAAATTCAAGGGTTACAAAAAAAAAATTTTTTCTTTTCTTTTATTTACTAATAGTGTAAGAATGACCTCAAATAGAATACCTCATATAACACACCCTAAAGAACTATCCGTTGTGTTCCTGGGAAGCGAAATCCGAGGAACACATAAATAACGTAATTGATGCTTCCATATATTAAAGCTCATTCATATTTATCATATTCATATAGCAGCGGTTCGAGAGTCGACTCCTCTGAGAACGGGTGGAGGGGAGTTGGATTTTTTTTATTATTTATTTGTTATTTTTTTTTAGGGCCCCTCTTCTCTCCCAGAGTTATTTCTCATTTTAATAGCTCTGGGCTTCACTCTTCCAGACACATATACGTCGACTCTTCAGTGAGATGTCACTTTTATCGGTTTATAAATTCTGTGATCAACTCTGGCAAATCGTTTTCCTTTGCCCCTGGGGTTCCGTGAAGACGCTACACACATTTGCCCTCGGGCTCCGCGAAGACGCAACACACACATTTGCCCTCGGGCTCCGCGAAGATTCTATACGCATTCAGACTGATCCTTTCTTACACTCTTTGCTAAAGAACGTTTGCAATCAAAGAAAGATCTAATTAACTTAACATGAAATTGATTTAGAACTGCTTCACAATTATTCCGCTAGTGTAAGTCATACTTCAGCAATCGCTTAAGTTAACCGTGCAGTACGAATCAACTCACAAAATAATGGAACCTTCCCCAATTGTCCGTAGGTTTTTATGTTGTCTATCGTTAAGAACTCTATTAACAACTAATAATCCAATTGTATGAGGATGTGCAGAATCGTGACAAATTTGTTTTCATTCCCATATCCCTTTCCAATTCTGTTCATTGGATTCAATTTTAACTCATGACTTAGACATTCTGAAATTTAAAGACCAGAACTCAAGAGACACTAGGTAGGTACCTTTAGGCGGATTCATATACATGCAAAAATCAGAACTGAAAAAAAGTGACTCTCTTCCGGACTTTACTGCGATTGATGTTTAGTTACTAAAATGAATAGTTTATTGCCCCTAGGCCTTCCAACACCCAACAAATCCAATTCAATGTCGTTAGATAAATCCCAAATGCTCCATATTTTGTCGCAAACTCTGCCCACCATCACGATCTTAATGCCCTTTATGTCGGCGACATCATTTCCATCCAATCCCTCGCTGCCGCAGTTAATTCCCATTTCTTCCTAGACCATTTGCCCAATCGGTGTCATTTAACTTTAATCAACTAACCTCTCAATCGACTGAAAGGGCGATGACCTCGCAATCTCCTTGACCTTTCTGTCGAAATAAATGTGCGAGGTGTGGGGGTCGTTGGTCCCTTTCCCACCACTTAGTGATATTTATTTATTGGCTATGCTTTAAAAATGAATTTCTTTACAACATAATTCAATGGATAAACAAGTATTATGTTAATGTGTGATTATTCCAGAATACACTTTTTTTTTTTTTTGCAAGTCCGAATTGAAGAGACTGCTAATTCCAGTCAGTCTACTGGTAAATAATCTAAAGGGTTATTATAATTTCTACCACCAATGAATATAGAACTTTCATACCTTATATTCTCCGTCTTCCTTGGTTTCTGTTCCTGGAGATGTACAGAAACCAAGGAAGACGGAGAATATAAGGTATGAAAGTCTACTGGTGTTTGAAAGAGGATGGGCCTTGGGAGGGTGGATAGGTTGACGAGCGCAAGCCCAGAGATGGAGACTCCCGATAGGCCTGAAAGGGAGCGTGCTATCTGCGCAGCCCCCCACCACCGACCACCCCCAACCCCCTTGCCAAGACTCTGCACATGCCGCCCATAACGATCCCAGAGCAAGCCCCAGCAAAGTTCTCTACGAAAGATGGCAGAGAAATGTTTTATCCAGTCCTCTGAAGTTAAGACAGAAATAGAAGTGCTGGACTAACAGAGTATCTGTATGAGAAAATATTCGGATTACAGGCGTGGGTAAGAGAAAACCAAATCCGCATTAATGCAATTCTATTTGTTTAACTTTTTGAAAGTAACAATCCAGTAATATTTTTTGCGATATTACCCTCCGGTAAAAGCTGTCTCATTAAGTGGCTCAAAGCATAGCAAAAAATAAAAGAAAGCCTCTGAGGAATCCCTCAACCCCAGGTATAGTAGAGCAATAATAATGAGCTTTAACCCCAAATTCCAGCTTGCCATCTAAATTTTGGCATTCATCTAAACGGATTGTTCTAATGTTACTGGCGTCCCCATTACCATTTTAATTCAAGATTTACTAACTGAAAAGTCAGAAATTAAAAGAGCTGAAAACGCGAAAGATACTAAAACCAAAAAACGTCTACAGCCTTTCTGTATTAGTCATAGGAAAATTAATTCAAACCTCTTCTTACAAAACTGAGTGTATTATTAATAAATAGTTCTTAGTTCTCAATATATGTACATCTTCGTTATCGCTACAGTAATAAAAGAACCTATAGAACAGGTTTAAAATGTAATTTTCTACTGAGAATTTTTAGTGCAAGGGAACAGAATAAAAAATCTAACTGTCCCAGCCAGGATTAGTTAGACAGTTAGATTTTTTATTCTGTTCCCTTGCACTAAAAATTCTCTAAATTTACGTGGGATTAAATACCACAAATTAAATAATATTTATAAAAGTAATTTTCTACTATTCACTTTCTATAATATATACATGATTAACACATTTTAAGGAAGATACTTAAGAACACAACTAAGGAAATTGGTGGAGCACGTCTATTTTAAAATAGAAAAACCACAGTTTTCTTACAGATACCGTTGGTTAGTTTTTCCTTAAGTTAAAGGGAGCAGCGAAATCAAATTGAAAAATCTTTATTAGTACTACAACATAAATTCATTAAATATAATAGGTTTAAATTTGATTTTACATATTTTTACAATAAAAAATAAATAAATAAAAGTTAGTAAGATATCTAAGAATGTAACTTGGAGAGTTGAACTCCTCTTCTCTATCCCAATCGGTCTAGATACAGCCTTAGCGACATTTACCATGAAATTAAATGAAAGTGAAAATATATGATTTTTTGTATCAATGCCAATATCTGTATTAATTTACCTGCCGGATAAGACTGTATCCATCCTCTCACACCATAATGACCTGGAACCCATATATTAGGCATCTTGCAACCTGAAAAACTGTGATGGGGACTTGTATGGGGGAGGGTGATGTGACTGACTGTCCCTTGCTGGAGTGATGACAGCTGGAAGGCGTTCGGCCGAGAAGTGCATCTCAGCCCCTACTCCTCGTGTTGGATTACAAATTTCCAAGTCTGCCGCAAGCGAGCTGACGCCCTCGACAGCGCTCCTCCCCCCACCCCAGACACCCGCGCGCCCTCGACAGCCCCCCCACCACCCCCCGACACCCGCGCCCCCTCAGACAATGCGAACACCAGGCAAGCCCCATCCACTACACGAGTTATATGTAAATGTAACACGAGGTAATACGCTCCCCGCTGCTAGGATGCTAATAAGTCGAACCTCTCAACGCACCTTCTGACTCTCTTTCAAAACCGACTGACAGGGAGTCTTTATTCCTCTTTTATTACTAATCTTCTCGTTTATATGCTTCTCTCTATGGACACCATAAGTCACTGAAACGCATTACCTAATTACTTCTTCACGCCGGATAAATTATCTTAGGCTGGGAGGAATCAATGGAAATTAGATTTAAAATAATACTTATTCCTACCAACATTATTATTTACAAGTATTTTATGTAATTTTAATTAAAATCAGATATCCCCCAGGGAGTTCAAGCTGTATTGGTACCACGACAAAGAAAAAACAAAATGAACATAGGGATCAGTTTAAAATAGTTCCTAATAAGCTCCAATAAATACAACAAAAAAAAAATTTACCTCGGTGATAATAGGGAACGTTGCTATTGTATAAAAAATACCTTCTGGGAGGTCGATGGCCTAGATTGTCTACTACCTAATCTATAAGTATATACTGGATTTCGGGAATGGGAGCTAAGTTACTTCTGAGAGAATAGGAATAATTATTTTTTTAAAATGTATCATTCATGAAATGTTCTCTGTCCAAGTTACTCGAAAAAATAATTTTAATAATTGCAGGTAATCCCCGTACCCTTTTTGGTGGTATTCTGCTTAATCGTATTATAACTTATTCTTGTTTTTAGCATTTAACAGTTATGTGTCTAATTTCATTAAGAAAAACTGAAAACGGTGGACTGAAAATATTGGAAGACATACGTATAAATTTTAGTGATTCATGATGCTTCTGTTTGTAATGACCCAGAGGATTTCTGGTGTTCTCCTAGGGAACCATTCTTCATTTAATGGGGAAAAATCAGGCAGCCAGTATGGTGTGTACTGACCTCACTCATTCTCTAGTGTGCCGAGGGTCTAGAATAAATACATCCTTGAGAATATTTTCCCCTTGGGCTTACATGGTCTGTTACGGGGGGCTGGTGTTTTTTTTTTTTTTTAATTACTAAGATAAAAAAAAAATTTGTCATGAGAATAACCATAACAGCTTATTCTTTCGGAATTTGCTTAAAGNAGATATTTCTAAATCGAATTCGAATGTTACGAGAGCTCTCTTATTTTTACAAACTGGAAATTAATTTGCTATTTAGGCTTTTTATTATAAAAGTCTAAAGAATTCATTTTTAATTGAAATCAGATGTGGGGAAGGTTTTTAGAGAACGACCAAAATATTTTCCTTTTCACGGAAAACGCTTCATAAGAAAAGTATTTACAAAATAGCTGAAGATTTCCACTACTCTTCCTTCGCCCTCTCCGACTTACAAGATATAATTCGTCATTTAGTCCCATTTGTGTCCTCCTTAATGAAGTATGCTTAGTTTTCCCAGCAATCACAGTTCTGTGCTCCCAGCCCGACAAAGAGTATACCTATTATACTAAGATAAGACGAAATGCCGATGAGGCAGTGAGAAGGTTCTTGAGAAGGTAGGGAGCCCTTCGAATCTCTGCCTGTCCGTATTGTATCATTAATTACGTTCGGCTGTAGGATCTTAGGCCCCCGACCACGCCTGGCCCTTCCAGCCTTATTTTTCCGACCCCTCGAAAAATCTACAAGGCATCTCAGGCTTAAGGTCTATTTACAGCGCTGATACTTGGCATACTTATCAAATGATACCTGTGTTCTACCTCGAGCGCAAGCTATGTACAGCCTAAAGCGAACTTACAGAGTTATTTTAGGATGAGTCAATCCGAGTATTTCTCAGCCTGTTTACAAACCTCTAGTTATGTCAGAAATAATATATAAAACCAGGCGATGTTCAAAAAGCGTTTCACTATGTAATTGTTTGTGGTATAGCTGGTATATAACTCGTAATTTTTATTTTAATGATTAGTATTGTTCCTAGGTATCATTTTAATATATATTATTTTTTTTCAACAAGAAAATTCATGTCGTTATTAGGGCATCATTTCAAATGTAGATAGGATTCTTTTTTCAGTTCTTCTTAACTTATATAATACAATTCTGAGATGATTTTAGTTGGGGTTCGGTCTAGGTAGATCCAAAAAACACAAATTTAAAAAATGTATCTTTTAATAAAGGATTATCTGCCGACGTTTCGGCTTACGTTGTAAGCGATCTTCAGGGCTGCCTATCATGAAGATGAGAGAGGACGTCCTGTCCCAAAGTTCACATTTCTATTATTGAAAATCCATCAGTCATGGAAATGTGAACTTAGGGACAGGACGTCCTCTCTCGTCTTCATAATAGCCCTGAAGATGGCTTACAATGTAAGCCGAAACGTCGGCAGATAATCCTTTATTAAAAGATACATTTTTTAAATTTGTGTTTTTTGGATCTACCTTGACCGAACCCCAACTAAAATAATCTCAGAATAATATCTACGGGCAAAAAAACTCTCCTTTTGAATATATAATACAATATTTATGATAAGATGATCTGAAATTTATGATCCCGGTCTTTTATATGTGTATGTGTGTGTTTTGTATGATTATTTAATTTTTAATTTAATTGCCTTCTTCAAGGAACGCAAAATTAAATTCCTTACAATAAATACGGCAGATTGAAGAACGCATGTTAAAATTGTTCATTTCTTCCAATTCTTTTTCTTCTGCCAAGTTCATTAATTTGCATACTTTTAATGTGAGAAGTCTTTTTTAAGTTGAGTAAATTTTAATATGAAACAAGGATAGTACGTAGGAGAAATGACTAGTGCTTCTTGTAGCGTCTCTCTTGGGATAATGGTGTGTAGCGGCACAAACCGTATCAAAACTAATCAGTCACGGTTCCGCTATTCCAGTTTGTCATATATCGAGAGAGAAGTAATAACAAAGCGAAATCCTGGAGAAGAACATCTCTCTGTTGGAACTCAGCAGAGTGCTCGAGCTGGCTGATGAATATCCACCAATTTCCCGAGTTTCGATGGGGTGAGGTGCCCCTGGTGTACCATACTGCTCAGGTCCTGGTTTTCTAACCCGGCTATCCAGTCGTTTTTCCGAGCCAGTAGGTTAAAAATGTCCACACCAAGGTCCGATATAGTGATAGAGTATTGTATAGTACTAGTGTGTGACCTCTTGGTGGCGGACTTCGCTGAGAGAAATGACGATGCCCCCCCCCCCCCCTGGTTTGATGAGATCCGTCAGTCTGCTGGTGGCAACCATCTATCTGGAGGAGCAAACCTTCCGGCAAATGTCAGCAGGGTTTGGGAACAAGGCTGGAAAAACTACCCGATCGCCTATCTGAACGTGCGTAAGGTACGATCTAGGACGTCTGGCCAGGTCAAGGCGCTTAAAGATTCCTCGGTTCTATTATGCCAAGAGAAATACATGTGTGTATATCTCATTTTGTCATGTACTATAATAGTTGTGCTTCTTCTTATTTATGGATTATTTTAAAGGCTGAAGAGAGAGTCATGTAGTCTATAAAAGTTCCTGTAAATAGTTTTGAAAATTGACAAATTGGTGATATAAAGAACCAAAATCCCCATGAGAGTGAACTTCAATAATTTTCATCAACAATTTGCAAACTCTCTTAGAAAAGTAACAAACTAATTTTGTCAAACCTTTTACAATATTCTTGTCTTTCTAGGACTTTTTTTTTTTTTGTATGATTGTGTGTTAATGTTAATAATCAGCCGAGGCTATTGATATTAGATTTCGGCAGTAGAGAATTGGTGGTTGGGGTTAGGTCATGGTTGATCCAAAAAAAATACAATTTAAAGAAATGTATTTTCTATTATCTGCCAACCGAACCCAAACGAATTCTCTACTAATAATCTCCGCGGTTAAAAACTCTCCATTTGAACATTAGAGTTTGGTTTTGGTGTATTTACATTCACATTGTTGATTTAGTCAAGGGAATACATCATGGACCGGGTTGAGGACTTACACTTATGTCACATCACCGTCACCCTTGTTTATTTATAGTATTGTCCAATTTTTTGTTCTATTAAAATCCCAACTAAATCTATATTTTGTTGTTACTTATACTATATTTATAATATAACTAACTTTTCAGTATAAGAAATTACATTTTTGGATGTATTCTCCTTTTCAATGTGCATGTACTTTAGAGTATGGAATTCCCTAGGTGGACGTTAGAGGTCTTGAAGGAAATTTTATGTTGTTTTTTTAAAATTTAACATGAAAACGTAATTAATTACAATTGATAAGGATAGATATATGGTTTTTTCATTATTTTTCCCAACAGTATTATAATAATTTATAACTAATTTTAACTTCATTACTTTGCAATGGTAATATATTTATTTTTAATCCATGGGTTAGTGTATTTCTTGCTGTTGTAAGTTGAAAGTAATAAAAACGTATTTGCCTTCGTTTAACCTTATATTGCTGTTATGAAAAAAGAAAAGAAAATAGAAGTGATACTATCCTGATAAATAAGAGTTCTAGAGTTGACAATTGGAATGCATTAGGGCTGAAACTTCATTATTAAGCTGCGATGTTTTCGTATTATTTTCTTTTGTAATTACTTGAGAGGGTATTTCCCCATTACGATGCATGCCTTCGGGGACTTGTTCCGGATTTTGCTCGCGTGTGGAATTCTTCCACGTCAAGAGGGCCGTGTTCAGCCCTCCGTGTGCCGAATGAGGAGAGATGGTCCGCGATGAGGTTTCAATCGAGTTAGGTCGGGGGGGGGGGGGGGATGTAATTTCCCTTCGTGGCCCGGGAGGAAGGTCGCGGCAGACTTGGAGGACTCCAATACCCCTGCGGAATGGGAAATATATAAGCATGGGCCGTCGAATCGCACATTCCCCTAGCCTAGGCTTGTCGTGGAAAATCCGCGTACCACATCCCCTTCTTGCTCCCTTCATCAGCTCGAGTACTATAAATCAAGTACTTATACTCTCTGTCTTTTTTTTTTTTTTTTTTTTTTTTGTTTTTTTGACTCCCAGTATAAGAGGTAGGATCTAACTTAGCGAAAAAGAGTGATTGTTAGTTTGATATTAATGTTTAATTTTGATATTATGCCGTCTTCATACGCCAGATCTATTTTTTGAAGTGGGATTTGAAATATTTGTATCCATGTTGAACCACCGAGAAATAAAATAATTTAATTATAATACCATAAGATAAAACAGTGAAAATTATTTCTCAAAACATTATTTTCTTACATTTTGAATATAAATTTTATTATTAATTATAATAATTGAATATAATAATTTGGTGAAATGAAGGGNAATATAATAATTTGGTGAAATGAATTTTAAAATCATCTCTTTGAGTATTTAAATGGTGGAGATACGAGGAAATTTCTGAGAAAAACGCAGTTTTTAATGTGTTTGTGAAAGGGAAAGAAGTTCGAGGTTTTTGAGGGTAGGTTATTTTAAGATTTTAACTCTTACAGAAAGCCCTTATGAGTGATCTGATCATTCTTATATATAATTAGGTACCTCACTGGGACTGATGAAATCTACACACAAAATATCATTATAATCATTTCAGTACTTTTCGGTTTGAGATTATTTCAATATTACTATACAGGTTAATTAAAAGTAAAATAAAATAGCAAACAAATGGTAATTGAATTTTTTGTGTTTTACCCTCTTTCTCTCTTTTGTTTTGTGTGTGTTAGCCTCCCTTTCAACCACTTCGGGTCACGGAGGGGTGGGGGCTATCTACTGGTCGCCACTCCATTCTAAACATCCATGGCTCAGGATAAGCTTTCATTTGTTGATAAAAACTAGCCCCGGGCGGGATTTGAACCTGCAGTGCCAGGACCTTATGAGCTAAACCCCTCCCCCCCCACTACCCATCTCTTTAAAGGATTACCGTTAGAGATCCGGTGAAAACATAGGGAGCTAAAGAAAATTGTTTGTCAGCACATCGTTCTGGCCGCATGATTTTTCATTCAATGAAGTATGGTACCCAATTAGGGTTGGTTTTTCCCGGAGGCACATAGTTTGTTCACTGGTTCTTTCCCAGCCCCCACGATCAGCTCCAGATCCAAGTTCCTTCTAAGGCCATCTCGTATTAAGAAGGCGAAATGGGTTGTCGGTATGTGATCTGTTGAAATGGGAATTGGCTGGAGGATTATAATATATTTCATTAGAGTATAAACTGAAATATACAGAATCGGCCATTTTCAATAAGGTATTTTTCAAAAGAGGAGGACGTCATTAGAAATGAAATATGAAACATTGACTTCAGCATGGATTTGGGTTTGGAATGACTGGAGTCTGAGGAAATTGGAGGTCTCGGTAGTACCACCGTCGTAGGACCATACGGTAGGTTCATATTGGAAGTATCTGTGGTCCGGATTGATCCACAGACCAATTTAGCTGAAGATCAACTTCATTTAATCAAAGAAGTGGATTTTCAGATTTCTGATTAGCTTGTCACAGTCTCAGACGAAATGATCTCCATCTGCGAGGGTAACTAGGACACGGGCAGGTACCGGGGTCCTCTTGACTTTCATCTCTCGCCTTCCAAGTCCCCCTCCCCCTCCAGAGCGAGAGAACAATCAGTATTGTTCAGATTAGGATCGACGGATCACCGGCGCTGGCTACCTACCTCTTCCTCGTGCCTACCTCGTCTCCCCGTTCGTCACGACTTCCCTGGCCATCGACACTTTCTATCACCCAAAATTAAAAAAGAAAAAAAAACAAGTTTAAAAAAAAAAAGGCACATACGGAATACTAATTTCGAGGTATACTTATATTTACTGTAATTACCACTGGTCTCGTTGGCAAAAAAAAAATTAAATGTCACAGATAGAAAAATACTTATATACATACATAGACGGGCATTCAAAGAGGAAATACATGGAAAACTTTTAGTACTTTTATATATTTTTTTGTTTAAGAGTGATATTCTTACTAAGGGGCAAATTTTATCTATTTGGTATTGCATGGAGTTGGCGGAAAACAAATTTATTATGTACGATACTACCTTTATTGTTTAGTGACGCCTTTAGTTTTTTAATGCATGCATGTATGCATGTATTTAGTTTTCAGTTATGTTATTTGTTTAATTGTAGCTCTATCTAAAAAAGGGTATTTTATTTCCATAAATACCCGTATCTCTTTACTTTTAATATATGGCATTGGGCTTATATAACTCCAGTCGGAGTTCTGTTGAAGGACCAGTAAGTAAGAGCAACGAGGGATCAAGATTTCATTTTCTTGTCGACGCTTCGGCTAACCCCGTAGGTCATCAGTCATCGCAACATCATGCATTAGGTGTTTATCTGCCTGATCGATAGGCAATCTTCCCCGCTCTTCTTACCGTCATGGTGATTAACGCGGTGAAAGCTGAAAGGATGGAAAGGAAATAAGGCTTCAAAAATATATTAAATGAGATTACAGTATTATATATATATATATA
>KZ807185.1:365723-382758 GCA_000696205.2 Oncopeltus fasciatus | reverse complement strand
TAAATTATTTTTAATTAAAATATTATTTGAAATAATTAAAATAGATTTTCTAGGCGATTGCTGGGGTCATCGAATTGCTATGTAGTCATAATACGCTCACATATGTGGTCTTTCGATTATGGTCACAACTTTCAAACCGGAATATAAACTCTAATACTTTTCTATATTTCATTTCCCTAATTTCTTGTCTCCTATGGCAGTAAGCTTCTTTTTTTACGGGTATATTATCGCGTTCATAGCTAATTTTAAAAGTTCGATTCTTAGAGGGTTAGGCGTTTGCCTGGAGAAGGGGTTGGTTAGTGTTAAATTTTATATTAATTGTATTTCAGTTTTATTCGCTATCTATAGATTTATTATACAATAAGTTTTATATTGCTTAAATTACTCTTTTTTTCTCCATGAAAGAAAAGTAATTATAAGGAATATATTGTTTTCAATTTCATCAAAAGGTTATTCAAACGAGACAAACCTCTCGTGTTTTTGTTTAAATTTTAATTTGTCGTATTTAATTTCCAGTTAGTAGCTTTTTGTATTTTTGAAACAGCTATAGACAAAATAGTTCTACATTTTAAAAAAAATGTTTTTTCTAAAGGGTATTTAATTAATTCGTAATTTCCAGTTTCGACGTTCATTCCTTTATTGTAATTTTAAATATTATTATAGACAAGAGATGGTTTAATCATTTTGGTTAAATAATATTTTTCCTTAAAAAAATAAGTAAATAATAAATAAATAAATACTAGTTGCAATGTCGTGTGATTTCTGTAGGTCTCCGAGCAGTACGGTACCATTCCCGTGATACATTCTAGCTCAGCATATTTCCCTGACGGAAATTATGCTATTCGCCTTGCTACCTATAGTGTTTTATGGCAAGATTTTGTAATCCTGCTTATTTGACGCTGACATATTTAAAAATCCGTCAAGGTGATATGTACCCCTATTTAGTAAGTCTAGGTCGCATTGTATCAAATTTGTAATACATGCAACATTTTTGACGCGTATCAGTCATAAAAATATTAGTCATATAGCCGGGGAGATGTTGTCTGAATACCAGGTATGCAAGTTTAAAATGTCGTTTTAATTCCAATAGAATGCGCTCTTAGCCTATTGATGATTGTCTCATTCCTAAAAAATTTTCCTTCTTAATTACAAAATTCTTATAGTATTTATATACTTATGTACATGTTATGTTCTGTGACGATTTTCTTCGTTTTAGGAGTTTTAGTTTCACTGCAAAGGATTTTCATTTCCCTCTCCTGGTCCCACCTTCCAAAGGGTGTGACATGCATTGATATTTATGATAGTATGATGATATTGTAAAGTGTCAATGTTTTATTTGCTCTGCGCTGAAAAGTGTCTCAGTTCCCGAAACGCCACTAAAATGCAATGTATCTTACAAGCTCCTCAGTCTCTGGAAGCCTCTTTGTTCGTTTAGTTACCTTGACTAGAGGAAATTTAGGCCGGGATTCGCTCCAATGGCTATTGCTCATTTATCGTACCTTACTATTAATCAGTCTATTCTTGACTGGCGGCCCCATGGAATCTATTGAATCCCTGCTCTTTCTTTAATCATTTCCAACACCGGAAAAAATATTGTCATATTTATAAACAGTTTCTGCTTTGTTTTTTATAGTTCAATTACATTTATGTAGAAGATCAAAACATTGGCTTTCAATCATTCATGAATGATGGAATGAACTTCGAATCAAATCCGTCTATTTGGCCGAATATATGAAGAAACTGCTTTTATCCCGATCTGTACGTCACGGTCCTGTGCCAGTCCCCTTTTCCGTTCCTAATCAATTCCTCACTCGTGAGTGAAGCGTTCCTCACTATGTTTTCCCCGGTTGAACTTGGAAGATTGTTTTCTTTCTATAGCGACTTCATAAGTGGCCCTGGTATTCTGCCATTAATCATGAGAGAGACAAGCCTAAGTCATTTAAGCTGTTTCCGTTTGACAACTTCTACAGATTCAGGAATCGTAAACCAGAAATCGGGTGTATAGGACGAGAGTGTATAGGTCAAGTGCGAATAAAAAATGTAGCGGACATAAGATTTATTTTAGAACAATGAAACAGAATACAGATTTGTTTATTGATAAAATGTATAATATATAAGTGTAGGGAATTTCATGACATGTTAAACTGAAATCATCCATCAACTATTATGTTGAAGCAGCTCTTGCGAGACGGAATTTTTCCCCAGGTCGTCATAGTTCCATAATAAGTTCATCTATAGAGAAAACGCGTTAAAAAGGGGAATTTATTAACTTTTATATTTTGATTAAATAAAACTTTACGAATGTGGGCTAATAGTCCATTTTCTTTCGGCCATGGTGGAAGATGAGACGGGCTAGTGGTAAAGGAGCCCTCGCTGAAGCGTGAAGTCCAGAGGCCGCCACACCCCTGCCTTACCTAACTTCCGTCCACCATTGTAGTACCGAATGGCAATTTCCTACCATTTCACACTCGCTCACTTTTCCGTGTGTGAGCCTCGACCGAAAAATTACACAAATTTTGTAACACTAATGATTCACTTCTCACCGTTAATATGGGTCCCAATACGTCTACTCACAATTATCTCCGGACAATGGCAGGCCGACTCACTCATGCAAGGATTTACGGTAAATGGTATACATATTTATCTCTTCACTCCTGTCTGACGAAGGGCGAGAAGTCTCACCGAAATATAGTCCTTGTAATTTTTTCTTTTGTGTGTTTACTATATATATATGCTGTGGATGTGTTTATTTGTGACCAACATAACATAAGAGAAGGTTTGTTATTAGCATAGCCTGCAAACGCTATCAGCCTGGGTATTCCCAGGCCCACCAGGATTCTTATGGGTCATTACAAACAGAAACACAGAGAGAAAAAAAAAAAACTGTCTGTACACTTTAAACAAGGTAATCGAAGAGGTACTTACCATTTTAGTTTGGCGCATCGATTCTTTCCTTTGTATAGACCTAATGGAAATTCTGTTCAGCCGTTTCAGAGAATTACTTATACGGTTTACGTAGGAGATATATATATATTTTTTTTTTTTTTTCTTTTCATTTGTTCTAAACGTTCATTTTAAAACATACATGTAATAGGTTCTTGCAATCCTAGCTCTGTGGGTTCAAATCCCAGGCAGGGCAAGCTTATATCGATAAATAAAAGCTTGTCCTGTGCCATGGATGTTTAGATTGTGATGGCAACCTGTAGAAAGCCTCTTCTTCCATGACTCTAAGTGGTTGATAGGGAAAATAACACTTAAAAAAAGTACGCGTAAGTTGATATCTTTATTATATTATTTTATCTATAGTTATTAAATATTAGTTAACAATAAATATTACTTTCGTGCCGGAGTTTAACAAAAAAAAAATTGTAAAAATATGGCGCATGATGTGAAGCCATGATGAATACTTGCAACGCAACAAAAGACAAAAACATAGTGAAACATGCATTTTGTATTATTGCTTATTTTATATGAATTGCTTTAAGACATTGTCAGTTCTTCCACGGTATCTCTCGAGAAAAGTATAGATTTGTCATAATCTTTTATTTGTATCCGTCTATAATGAAACACGGGTAACCAGCTTGGTTTACGCTAGTCCTGTGTGACTGATTTTTTCCCCACCGATTTCTTATCGGTCAACTTCAGTAGAAAAAAAAGAGGTTGGAAGGAAAGAAAAAAAAAAATGGTGGGGAAAAAAAAGGAAGTTGTTACAAGTAAAAAGTGACAGCAGCGATATAATAATTTACAAACCATGTTTTTTTTTCGTATTATTTTATGTTAATCTTGGAACAATTAGTTCTTTTGATGCTTTAAAGAAAAGAAAAAGTATGCATAATGCATGTGATAAATGCATGGACTCTTCATCACTCTTTACGCACGAGACAGATCTCGTACGGCCTAGAGCAGCACATAAAATTGCTTCAGAATTACACCATCATTGCAAGTCAGTGTAATTTGTTTCTATTCTCTCGCCATGAACTAAATAAAATAATGTCTAATCCCTTGAAATAAATCCTTATAAGCTGCACAAAATAATGTGTGATCCCTAAAATTAAATATGCTATCGTGAAAAATTACATAAAATTATGTGCAATTCTTATAATCTTATGTTCATTAATAAATTAAATAAATAAACCCCTGTCTATATTCCTAATACATGTCATAATACAATTAGTGGCTTTAGAAGATGTTAATAATATAATAATAACTGTTATCCATTTTGTTTTGTCCATATGTCATCTGCTCTTCCCGTCCCCAAAATTTTGGAAGGGGGTCTTCTCTTACAGCTAGAATTTTACGAAACAACTATCCAACAACTGAAAAAACAACCAAAGCAAAACATGTAATCTTGGGATCCCAATCATGTTAAAATTAGGTAATCAACGAAGGTTAGGTCTAGGTTTAACTATATTACTATATTACCTATAGTCATTTTCGTTTGCCCTAATTTTCCCATTTAAAGATTTATTTTACATTCAGTTTAGGATTGACTTGGAATTTTATTAACTGATGAACTTTATTAATCTTGATATTTTTGTTTAAATGTAACCAATTATTAGTACTTAGATAAAAACTAAAATAACCATTTCCATGAGCCTTAACTATTTTAAATGACTTTTTCTAAATAGATCCATGTCCACAGACACCTACGAAAATACTGTTATTACTGAGTAAACTGTTTAGTCTGGTCATTATGTCTTCGCGGAATTAAGTAATTATTTGACGGTTTCAATTAACTCTAGACTGTTTGGGAATAATAATTAACATTCAATTTGTTTAAATTAGAATAGTTTTGCTTTAATTGGAATGGTTACTGCGCAATCGTCACTGGTGACAAATAACACCTGAATCGATCAGTTTTTTTTTTGGTAGTTTTAATCCATTATATATATTAAAACACACACTCACTTGTGTAGACACTCTCGTGCACGTCCGAACGCAAACAAAGCCATGGAGATACGCAGACCGCTAGTTGTGACCAACATTGTGTAATAATGAGACTAATATTGAAGGCTCGGAAGCCACAATTAACAGTTTCTTGAACGTCTCAGATGACAGATGTGGGCAACAGTCGGCTTATTCGTACAGGGAAGTGTGGTCTTTGTTTTGGGAAGGAAAGCTACTCGTCCAAAAGCTGTGGTCGAGGTCTCGTGTAAAGAAGCCATTAAATATGTAAATGGTGGAGGTTGGGACGAAGCGATGTGTGACACCTGTGGGGACTATATATTGATTTCCAGCGCTAATTGGGGCTCTAGTCAGCTAATATTAGGCAAGTTTTCTTTTTACTTGACTTATTTTCAGACAGAAATTTTGCATTATTATTCTGCTCAATTGTCTTATTGAAAGAATAGTACCCTACACTTGTGTTCAACTGGTAAATAATTTTTCAAACATTATTTTATCGGGTATAGTTAGATCAATTAATCTTTTATGTTTGATATGCTGATTGAATTCAATATTACACTTTCTCTTGCTATTATTTTTATTTTAATGCAGTCCAAATTTACAAATATTAATTAAGTTGTGGTTTATTATCCCACGTATATTTTAAACAATTAATGCGAGGGAATAGAATAAAAAAATCTCTTTGTCCCAGCCAAATAAAAAGTAAATAACGAGAGTTGATAAATAGCTAGACAATGTCAGCCCCTTCGATGTATTCGTCTTTCTCGTAGGTTAGGCTCTCGCTAGTGTGTTGGGAATTTAATAAGTTATCTAGCTCGTCCCGGTGGTTCAAGTGGCTACCACTAATGCTACATTCGTGCCCGGAAAGCAAGAGATCCAGGTTCGCGTCCTGGCTGGGACAGATGGATTTTTTTTATTTTATTCTCTCGCATTAATTGTTTAAAATGTACGTGGGATAAAAAACCACAACTAAATTAATATTTATAAATGAAAATAAAAAGTAAATAATGAAGAGTCGATAAATAGCTAGACAATGTCAGCCCTTTTGAGCTTAAGACGATGTATTCGTCTTTATCGTGGGTTAGGCTCTCGCTAGTGTGTTGGGAATTTAATAAGTTATCTACCTCGACCCGGTGGTGCAAGTGGTAGCATTCATGCCCGGAAAGCAAGAGATCCATGTTCGAGTCCTGGCTGGGACAGATAGATTTTTTTATTCTAATCCCTCTCATTAATTGTTTAGTCCAAATGTATTTGTATCATGCTCTAATGATTCACTGAGATATCGGGTTGTGCATCTTTGATTATATTAAACATGATTTATTTGAATTATTGAATTAATTATTTGATTTGCCCCTCATATTAACTTATATTCTATTCTGTATGATCTATTTAGATAAACCCCCTAATCTTATTTATCAATAATGACTTATTTGAATTATTCTATTATTGACTTATTTGCCGTTCAAATTCACCTACGTTCTATTGATTATGTTATCAGATATTATTAGTAGATTGATCTCTTGGGCAAAATTAATCAATAAGTATAATGTTTGTAGTGCTCTGATTTAATCTTGTGAAACATATTTTTAGTTTTTAATTCGAGTATATATCATGTGTTTTAGTATTCAATATTTACTTGTAGCTCTTCTAACCATTCAGTATAATGCCCACTCCATGGGCTTTTGTATTGTACATGCTCATGATAGACGTGCATTTAAAAGAAACATAATTAAAAAAATTTTGGTACCGGCGGAAGTAGAGTGCCCGACTTCCAGGTAGATGCGAATAACACATATCTTGAAGATTATAATCTTGCAAGTATACTACCAGTAGGTAGAGACTTCAATAACTATAAAATCTCAACCAGTATGCTTGAACATGATTGATAAGGCATCGTGTGTTGGAGTTTGCATCTCCAGAAATGTTTTTATTCAATAAGAACTACAATTTATTTATCAAAATATATTTAATTTTTGTCTATAAAATGTTTTGTGGATTACGTGAACTACTCGTTCAACTAATCGTTCTACGTGTTTATTTATATAAGAAATGAGTAATTTTATATTTCTTATATTTGCATATATTTACGTATGAATGTAGATGTTTATATATTTATACAGATACGTGTGTACTCTTACATACATTCGGACATTATAAATATAAGGAGAGGTCAGTCAAGGATTCGATCTTGGGAGCTAATTAATTTAAAAAAAACTGATTTGTAAATAAAGAAGTTTTTTTTAAATATTTTCGCCAACTTTTAGGCCTAAATTTCAGGCCTTCATCAGGGCAAATGGGGTGATGGGGAGGGAAAGTCCAGCTCAGCGGTAACTAAATCAAGACTTTAAAAAAACTTTTTTTTGTTTACAAATCAGTTTTTAATTCTTTAACTCCCAATACCGAATCTCAGACTAACCATTCCTTCTAATTCTCGACGGCCACTAGTTACCTCCAAAATAAATAATATAAGTTAAATTTCTTAATTTTTGTATAAGTATGAGGGTTGGTCTACCGTCATCTGTTATACATGAGCTACTAGTTTGTGTGCTAATTTTAGGCGAGAGGATTACATATAGGCAGAGAAAGATGGTGCAGTTTGAGAACTAGTTGGGGCTTTGGCACCCCAATGCAACTGGTGTTCTGTGATGAGGACAGCGCATTCTGAACTACCCCCGGTAGAAATTAATATCCTTCTGGTTGACAACGGGCCCGGGACATCCCTAGCCGTCACCTGTCCTGACAGGAGAGTGACGCTCCCCTTTCCTCTTTCGCCGTCTTCTATTAAAGCCTTCCCACTGGTTTCCCTGAAAGGTTATTCTGCCTACTTTAAATTGTTTTAAAGATGAAAGAGAGAATATATTTCATTTTGGACTCCTTTCAAAAAAATATCATCAGATCATTCCCGAAGTGGAAAATACTTATACGGTGCTGCAGTTTTTTTTAGAACCATCCCCGTTTCTTCAATTTTTACTCTCGTCTAACAAGCACCACTATGTGGAAATAAAAAGATGGCTATTACATCTTATTTTTACAGATATAAAATCGCATTTTAATGGTCGTAGTATTTTATTTTTTTTCTTTATCAATTAGAGCCGATGGAGCCTTATATTGGCAACAGCAGACGTGTTTTGCTTTCTTGGTGAGAAAGGCTTTTAAAAACGATAAGGTCTTATAAATATTATTTATTTTGTGGTCTTTAATCCCACGTAAATTTAGATAATTTTTAGTGCAAGGGAACAGAATAAAAAATCTAACTGTCCCAGCCAGGACACGAACCTGGATCCCCTGCTATCCGGGCCGGTGCATTTGCCACTTATGCTACCGAGACAAGTCTGATAAGTTATTAAATTCCCCGCACTAGTGATTCACTATTGCGGGGAATTTAATAACTTACCAGACTTGTCTCGGTAGCATAAGTGGCAAATGCACCGGCCCGGAGAGCAGGGGATCCAGGTTCGTGTCCTGGCTGGGAAAGTTAGATTTTTTATTCTGTTCCCTTGCACTAAAAAGATAAGGTCTTACCAAAACTAACTTTGGCCATATTGACTATAATTCAAAGACTATTGTGTTATTTTTAGAAAAAGACTTCTGGTAAATTACGTCCTTCTGTTAGTGATTGGTTGTCTTGAGATTGTTTGTTATTTGAATTTTAGAATAACGATCATATTTGGAAAATTTTGAGTTTTTTTTAAATTTCTTGTAAGCTAAGCAGATTTCCTTTGCCTTTTGATTTCATTCGAATTGAGTTAATATAAATTATATCATGAAAACAGTTTTACATTTCACCTATTTACCAATTTTATAAATTAAAAAAAAATTAAATTAAAAAAAAATTTCTTCCATTCTACTAATGATAAAGTGAACTATTATGAAATAACCGTATGTATGACATAAATATCGACGACATTTTAGACATAATAATAGACATGAGGCATATACGTATGAAAGAATATATTAAATCCTCTGATATGTGAAATCTTCCTTCAGTTTGGCTTCTAATATTTTGGAAAATTAAATGGTGAATAGTTCCGAGTGCTGCACAATTATTACGACCAAAAAATAATGTTGATGACAGATAAAAGTTAGTAGTTCAAGAAAACTATAGATGTTTTTTTGGGGTTCGGTCAAGGTAGATCCAAAAAGATACAAATTTTAAAAAATGTGTATTTTTTAAATTATCTGTCGACGTTTCGGCTTAGATTGTAAACCATCTTCAGGGCTATGATGTAGACTGAGGGGACATCGTGTCCCTAAGATCCCATTTTCATGACTCACAGTCATAATAATATGTACGGTCAAAAAACTCTACATTTGAATATACACAATAGAGTATATTAGCTTCTCAATCCTTTTTGAGTAATTAGTCCCTTTTATATAATTTTCAATATTTGCCATAGCGTACCTGTAATGTGTGTTCATACCTTTATATCGGAACCCAACTTCCATCCTCTGGTATTCCAGCTATCACCCAGCGAATATAACTGAGACAAAGATGGGATTTTGTGAGTTTCCTACAGAGTCCCGGCAGAGAATTTACATGTGGTGTGCTGCTGCCCTTACCGGGAGAACGCGGCTGTGTGTGGTGGACTTGTGTCAAGTTGTCAAACATGGATTTGGGGACAGTTTCCTCCCCGCTTTGGGCTGTAATTGAAATAGGCTGGATTGACAAGGAGGAAGCAGCAAATTGGGTGCGAGCCAATTACTCCAGAGTCCCTAGGACTAACCATCTCCGGCTGTGCCCTATTAGTAGGCCTTTTAAAGTCTTCAGCTTCTCTCACTTTTTTCCTTTTCCTTTTCTCTCTCTCTCTCTCTCTTTTTTTATTTGGGTTTATATTTTCTGTATAATGAAAAATGGATATCTTGTAAATTTTTTTTTTGTGTGGTATTTAATCCCACGTAAATTTTAACAATTATTAGTGCAAGGGAACACTTTTTTTGAGTGTCCTGGCTGGGACAGTTAGATTTTTTTATTCTGTTCCCTTGCACTAAAATTGTTAAAATGGATATCTTGGTTGACGCATAATTAAAATCTGTTGTTAAATTTATTTCACGCATATAAACTTATATGCTTAAACTAAATAATATAAAAGGTTATTTCCACCACCAATGAATATAGAATTATCATACCTTCTGTAATCCGTCTTCATTGGTTTCTGCAAACCATCTTCTTTTGGCGAGCGCTTTGAATACAGACAGTGACAGTGAACACATGTATTCGGCCACGAAGATGGACAATGTCTGAAAGCGCTCGCCAACAGAAGATGGTTTGCAGAAACCAATAAAGACGGATAATAGAAGGTATGATAGTTCATATTAGTTTACATTATGTTCTGTTTACCAATTTCTAGCTTAAATATTCAATTAATTAAATTTATTTTGATAATCAGGAGAAAGGACGATTCCAAAATTGCTTTCCATTCCGTAATTTAAGTACGATGTAGCTTTTTTGAGTGTAGTTTTTCATTCCTAGTGATCAACACTTCACGTTCGATTAATGTTTTTCTAGTCGGCAGGGCGTAGAGCCTCTCCCCCACCCCTGGATGCTTTCGAAGAATAGTGACAGTGGCTTCATCAAAGAAAGTTAGCTTTCGTAAAATTGCCCTTTCTCCCAATTCACCGTTTTTATTGCTGTTTTATTTTATTTCTCAAGATGCCTTGGGAAACGCAAGATCTGCCTTACTTTCGGAGAGTGTTAACTTGTTTTGATTTAGTGGGCCTTCCCCGGGCTTCTTCGGGGTAGAGACTGAACTACCTGCTTGCTTTTGTTCCCTTCCGAGTGACTTTGGTACTTCCTTCTGACTAGGGTTCCTGCAGCAGGTGTGGATTTCAAAAGTGAAGTCGGGGAAGGATTAGCCCCCTGTCCTAGGGCGGCTTTGGGAATACCTCCAAAAGGATGTTCTAGAAAATATTTGAACTTTTTGGGTCTTTGTGAGGAACTCATTGTTCCGTTGAATAGCAAGCTTTCTTTCCTCTTTCTCCCTCTTTACCATCTCCCGGGCTCACCAACGTGGAAAACCTTTCTCTTCCTTCCTTTTGAAATTTTGTTATTTCGTTAAATAATTTGTTTTAAATTAAAAATGAGTATAATTTAAAATATATTTTGAAGAAAAAAAAAAGTATCCTCGGCAATGCATGACGTTGCAGGAGCTCCACCACCTACACTTTTGTGTGAGTGTGTTTATCTAGATGTTACTCCTCCTAATACGAGAGATTTGTCCATCTACGTGCATTATCCATTATGATCATTATCACGCACTTTAACACCTCTCGTCAATGTATAGTTTTATTAACATTATAAAAACATTTTTTTAACAAGTAAACATATCATTTGCAAGCATACAAAAATTTGTTTCAAAATTCAGTTAAATAAAGTGAAGTAACCTTTGGGCTACGCGTACATTAATGCTTTAATGGGTGCTATAATTTGCAATTGCTCATAAAGTGACGTTAATGTATCTGTATGTATTATTCGGAAATAAAGTACATCATGAAATCCGGGATTACGCAGAGGTAAAGCAGGAAAAAACCAAAACCAACTCTTGTGAGGAATAGTCCTTTAAATAATGCATATTAGTATGTATCAGAAGGAGAGTTTTTTTTTAGTTTTTTTTTTTTTTACCGTAAATATTATTATTAGATGATTTTAGTTGGAGTTCGATCAAGGTAGATCTAAAAAAAATACAAATTAAAAAAAAAAAGTGTATTTTTTAAAAAGTTTATCTGCCAACGTTTCTGCATACATTGTAAGCCATCTTCAGGGCTGTAGAAATACAATGTCATGAGAATACAATAATAATTGATAATATTATAATACAGAATTACCATAATGTAAAGTGATATCAAAAGTATGAATGTAGAAAGGTATGTAAGAGAATTTTTGGATCTACCTTGACGGAACCCCAACTAAAATCATCTAATAATTAGTATGTATCCTACATCTTAGTACCAATTTATTATTATTTGTTCAATAATCATTACTGTGGAATCTGGTAGACAGCAAAATCTATTTACGTCTCGTTCATCGCATCAATTCGTGATCCTCCAGATACGATGAAGGCAAATTATAGGTGAACACTTAGTGTTCGAACCTGCTCCTATTAAAGCTATATTTAGAGCTTTGCCTCCCAGGATAATGATTCTAATTTGGCAGGTTTTAACTATTTTCGCTTCTCACAATTATAAAAGTATTAAAAAAATAAAAATAAACATCCTGCTACAATGTGGTCATGTTTATCTTCTAGATAAATCATTTTATTTGAATGCATACAATTTTTATGTGCATTGCTTAATTTATTGTACATAAAGTAGTGCATGTGTGTTTTAGTATAAATTCATAGTTTTCTTTTATTCTATTCCATGGTTAAATTAAAAGTCATCTCATTGATAATCTTACATAATCGATATAGTTTCACATGAAATAAAATTAGATTTTTTAAATTATTTTAATCTGTAAAATAGTTAATCAGTTTTATTAATTTAACTAAAATGTTATTGTCCGTCGAGTGCTATCTTTTAGTTTAAAGCCTCTTCGTGTAGCTAGAGGTTTTTAGGAAGTTTTCATCAGATGAAGGGACTTTAACTGAAACAGATTGCATAATTATTGAAAGAACAATTAGTGCCTAAAATCGATAAATGTTATATAATAATAGTAAAAATTACAATATTACATAATAATAATAATAATTAACATTGTTCTCTTTAATTTACTTGAACTTTATTCAAATAAAGATTCTTTAAGTTCTAAACTAACTACGTAATTAGAGTAGCCTCGGGGTAAGATAAAAAAACCAGTGAAAATGATGTCCTAAATTTATTAATTTCTTACATCAGGAAACTCTTTTTGTTCGTTGTTCTCAGCTATTATTTAGTTTAAAGCGATTCAGTTCATGTTGTTTAGAAATCTCGGGTGGTTCTCAACAGATGCTGATCCGTTCATTAGTCCAGGCCTACGTCCAGGAAATGTAAAGTAGACTACAAAATTTGGGTACTTAATATTAATATTAATATTAATCAGTGTTTTGTTCTTCATGATGACTTAATTTGTTCGTTCACCATCTTACTTTCTGTGAAGATACTGCAGGTTTAGATTCTCAGGAAGTTATCAACAATTGATGATGACTCGTCCACCGACTCCTCCGGACCACATGATTTGAACCGCCCAGATAATGAAGTACAAGCCTCGCATATTTAGTTACCAAATTAATCATTGTTTGTTGCTTCATGAAGAACTAGTCCTGTTCGTCGGGGCTATAATTTCCTGTTCGGAAGGCACTTCGTACTGTTAGAAGAGATTCTTCGGAAGGTCTCATCGGGTGCTGACTCGTTCACCGGCCTCTCCGGACCACGTAATTAGAGCAGCCCAGGGAATGAAATAGAAGAGGGCGGGTATTATTATATCTGTCCCGTTAGGGGTTGTGCAGGGAGGAATCCAGCGATTTCGTCCGACCGATTCTCTGTGCTCGTTCGGCTTTCTCGCGGCGAAAGGCAGCCATCATTCCAGGTTTGGAATGTTTGCTCGTCAGTACAGCTATAATTGGATTTCTGAAACTACATGTTTGACCACTCGTCTCTGTCTCTGTGTTTGTGAACCTATACTTTTTTTTTTTTTTTTTTCCCTTCAAATAAGTTACGTGGATTGGACATCTCCTTCCGATTTTTATCCCGGACACGATTTCTATAGTAAAGTATTCTTTGAATGGGCAATAGAGTTACTATGGGCTGGGTGTAAAATTAGAAATAAAAAGTCTTATAATTGTAATAGGTGTAGGAAAAATAAAAGAATTTTTCTAGTGACGCCTCAGTGCCTTGTTGCAGCTGATTTCGGCCTGCCTCGTCTCCCCTCTTCATCTGGTTTTGCTGACAGGATTGCGCTGCTCGGTGCTATCTGTAACTCCTATCCCTATCTACTATCAATAACACTCCTGCCCAGAGAGCAATGAAATAACGTTACCTGTTCTGACCCGTCTAGCAAACGACTCTCAGCGAGTACAGTTGAGGGCAGGAAATTGTTGAAAGGTTTTCGCTTGGCTAACTGAGGGCTGCCCAAGGATGGTCTAGGGCTTTTGCCGCAGAGGACTAAGCGGCTTACAGAGATAAGCTATACGGCATTAGCCGACAGCTCTTCCTATCGGCAAATGAAAGGGCTCTATCCAACTGTATCCAATAATCTTTAATCAGCGAAATTGGACGATCGGACTGGGTTTGAATGTAATTTAAAGTGTGAATAAATATTATTCACGGTCATACTGCAAATTTGGCTTAGGTGCATAAAACTTCTTTTCTATTCATTTCCGGGATGAATAATGTATGTTCGTAGAAAATGATGAAAGCTTAGATTTAGGAATGCGAAATTCTGCAATTTAAATTTAAATTGGTCGGACTCATTTATATTCACTTTTTTTTTGTGTATACTTGTAGTAGAGACAATTTAAAAAAGTCTAATAACATATAACACAGTAATATAATATAATACAGTAATAGAACACTGTAACTTAATTTTTGAAGGTTGTAATTCCATCTATATCCTTCTATATTTAAAAACTTAATATTTTCGTTAATATTGGTGATACATTTTTTAAAAACAAAATAGGTTTATCAATTTTAGTGTAAGGGAACAGAATAAAAAATCTAACTGTCCCAGCCAGGACTCGAACCTGGGTCTTCTGCTATCCGGGCCGGTGCATTTACCAATTATGCTACCAGGACAAGTCTGATAAGTTCTGTTCCCTTGCCCTAAAAATTGTTAAAATTTATGTGGGATCAAATACCTTTAAAAAAAATTTATAAATTTAAAATTTAAAAGTAAATAACGAGAGTAATTTAAACAGCTTGACAATGTCAGCTCCTCCTAGCATAAGACGATATATTCGTCGGCCTCGGAGGTTAGACTCTTGACACTAGTGCGGAGAATTTAATAAGTTATCAGACTTGTCCTGGTAGCATAATTGGTAAATGCCAAAATGGAGATTCAAGTTCGAGTCCTGGCTGGGACAGGTAGATTTTTTATTCTGTTCCCTTGCACTAAAAATTGTTAAAATTTACGTGGGATTAAATACCACAAAATATTTATAAAATAGGTTTATAATTTTTTAACATGGGAAAACATAATGTTTATGTATTAAAAACACGTATTAAGGAATATATTTAAGAATTCAATTTCTAGTGTTGGGCGGCCCCTCTTATTTTTAAAATATTGAAACCAAATTCGGTATTTATACTTTTTATTGCAAACTTTTATGAATCCACTTTTTGCTGCATTCAGATGAGGGATAGAAGGGATTTAAAGGGAGATCTAAATTTATAATATTTATAATTTTATTTTCATATGAGTTGAGAAATATTTTGTTGAGCATAATCGATCTAAAATATATGTTCTATGAGGACTTCCCCTACTGATTATACGCGGCAAGTGTGGAGCCAGGTACAACGGCCTTCCCTTTTATGATCAATGCTCTCCAAGACTTAAAATATATAATTTGAAAATCTGCTTGGTTTACTTTTTCTCTGAACTATTTTGTATTTTATTATTATTCTGCTTGAAAGTGTTATTTGAAGGATGCGTTCTCTTCTGGTTCCCCAGGCGATACGGCACTAAGTGCGGCGGCTGTCTCCAGGGCATCTCCCCCTCTGACCTCGTCCGGAAAGCCCGGGACAAAGTGTTCCACTTAAACTGCTTCACGTGTATGATATGTCGGAAACAGCTGTCGACTGGTGAAGAACTCTACGTCCTGGACGACAACAAGTTCATCTGCAAGGAGGACTACATCACCGGCAAGGGCTCCCAAGGTAAGATTTACTAGCTATTACCTGTAAGACTTATAAAATAAATTGGATAATTTTAATATTTGTTCGTTTCCTATACGCAATTTTTGACATATAATCTGCTTTCTTGGAGCATATTTCACATTGTAAAAGAGAACAAATGTATAAGTATAGATTACTTATAAATCTCAGTCTCATGCTATTATTTGTCGACAACATCAAGGAAAAATTCTTCCAAAAATGGCTTTACTTCATTATAAAAGTTTTTTCTTTACATTTAAATAATTTATATTATATTTTGGATAGTATGTTAAGGAGCGACATTCTTAAACATTGTGAGAGAGGATTAATTTCTTATTATATTTTTTAATAGCTAGATGTTTCTGTACACTATATCTCCCTTTGGATAGCATGTCTGCCGAAACGTTAATAAAATGAATACGTATATGAAAAGGTCTGTAAGTAAATACTGGACATTACTAGGTAATAAGTCTCACTTTCACGACTGAGTCTGTATACACACATACATACATACATGTTCAAAACGGACATTTTTCTACAGTTGTATATATATATATATATACACAAACATATAGTGTGTGTGTGTGTGTGTGTGGGTGAATGATTTATTGGGATCAAAGTATTCTCTCCAAATTACTTTTGTATTAGGAAGTGTAGGGGGAAAAAATGTCTTCGAAATTTCAAAAAAAAAAAAAAAAAAGAGAAAGAAAATTTGTATACTTTTGTTTTTTAATGTTTAAAAGATTTTTGTGGGTAGATTGGTTACGTTTGCTTCTTCTATCACTTTGGTATTCGTCTTCCATATTTTCTGTGCGGAATTACTATTCCCATAGTTTGTTTGACCCTTGGAATATTATTATGACTTGAGCAGTTGTTCATGGATATCTGTTGAACTTCCGCACTATATATAAAGCAAATCCATGTTCTTGTCCACACAATGACGTCACAAAACAAAAAAAATTTCTTTGTATTTGTATTAGTGTATCAAATGTATGCATTGTAGGTACAAGCTAAAGTGAGCGAAAAAAATAAATATACATTTGATCTTGTGCACAATCACAGGAGGGTCAATAATCGCATAAAGGTTTGTGCACATGTGTACACGTATGTATGTACATGCATGAGGCATTTTCAACTATGCTATCCACAGAAACTATAATAAGAAAAATTAGTTATTATTAATATAATAGTTTATTAATATTAGGATAATAGTGTCTGGCCTATCATCGAACAACATGTATGTTGTTTTGTAACCAAATGTTACTTATCATATTTGTGGTGAATATGTTAGTTGTGACATATTTAAAGAATAGCCAAGATTTTTATATTGGGAATGAAATAGAAGAGG
>KZ807185.1:339818-350389 GCA_000696205.2 Oncopeltus fasciatus | reverse complement strand
ATAATTTTAACTAGAGTATTATTTGTTTGCTTTTTTCATAGCTAAAGTATTTAACTGAGTACATTTGATATTTGTTTTATTTAATTAATTTAAAAAAAAGTTTACCTTAATCATAAAATATAAAATAAATAAAAAATACTCCTTATTAAAGTCTAGATAAAAAAGAATTCCAAAAACATAATTATTTATAAGTGACCTTAACACTCCCTTAGTAGAGTAAATTTCTACATTTCATAAAAATTAATAAAATGGGTTGGGGGTGTTTTTTAGTTCTCTTCAAGCAAATAAAACTTTTCGTTTAAATAGGCATCATCCTAAAATTTATTAGAAAGTTCTTTAAATATAACTACTTAAAAAAAAAACTTACCACAATAATTGAACTTTGTTAAAAGAGAAACATTTTCTATATAAACTACAGTTTTCTAAAATGAAAAAAATATAACGAAAAAAGAAAAAAAAAAAAAATATGCGTGTACGAATCGGATTTCTCATATTCATTTATTTAAAATAAAATTTAAATCACTTTACAAATCTGTAAATCATTGAATTTTCATAAGAACTCAATACTTCTTATAAAGCTATTTCTGGATTAGCAAAAAATGAGATAGATTTGAACCATACCACAAAGGAATTATTCTTGTTGAAAAAACGTGTAGAATCTGCATTATTCTCATATGAATGCGAGACACCTTGTATGTTTGTGTTTTATGTATATGTATTGGTGTTTGTATATGTATAAAATGAAACACTCGTGGCTGCAATTTATATATAGTAAATAAGAACAGGTGGGATTAAGAGTTTAGTGAACCATAAAAAGAAAAATTTACAAAAAATAAAATTTTCAGGGAGATTTCTTGCCCTTCGTTAGTGAGGAGTGAAGAGAGACTAAAATATGTTTAATATTTTATCACACTATTTTTTCCTAAAACAAGAACATTAAAAAAAAAATTAATATACATAACAAATATTTTATCAAATTTTGTAAATCTAACTAGCATATCTGTAGGTATATTTCTTTAAAGAGTACATACTGCATTAAACTTTATATACCTCCATTACAGCTATCTTATGCCCCCATGCTACTTGTATCATTACATTCATCCCTTCAATGATTTATCAACTAGTTTTGTTAGGTTCATTGGCTCTTTTCATTCAAGTATCATTCTGTTCTCCTTCTGTTTGAACTACCTAAATTTAAGTTTGAGTTTTAAATTTGTGGAATGGTGCACTTATACTGTTTTATTAAGATTTTTATCCTCATTTTAACATAATTTTCATTTTGATAAATACTGACCTTCAAATACTATTTTGTCTTCCCAATATAAATGCCAGGACAGTTAAGGCAACATATTATATACATCATACCCGATTTATTTTCTTCATTTGCCTTATCCTTCATGTTATTATACATATTTTTTACCTGATCAATTTGTTTGAAATCAAATTTATGTTCTTCCACATCATATATTTTAGAGGAGTTTTTTTTTTCCGTTTTAAACGCAATCTGAGTACTTAGGTCGATGAATAACCTGCATGGATTTTGTATGAATCAAAAATTTGATTTTGAAACAAGTAAATTTAGACAAGGGAACCATTAAACGTAAAGATTTTATAAACTCGAACTCGAGATCGAATTTCTTTACTATATCTATACTTTTATTACGATAAAGCACAAATAGAGAAATCAAATTTACTTATAAGATCAAGTTAATCATTTGTTTTATAAAACAAATTGTTTTTACTAATTGCTCAAATTGGGTTCGCTTTTAGTTTTGCAACTCATGCGTGGCGGTCTTATCTTCCGTGCGTGAATGAGTGAGTGTGAAGCTATTATAATTAGAATACTTGAATTTCATATCACGCAGAAAATTATTACAAATATGATTTACAGTCAAATTTTTTGAAGTTACTCAGGCCTTCTTTTTATTTCTGATTATTGCTATCAACATTTGGCTTGAAGTCAAGATGAATAAAACTTAGGCCATTTAAACGTTAGTGGAACCCATTATAATATGAAATGTGTTATTGAATAAAACATGTATTAGGCTGACTTGTATGCAATTTATGTAAATCAGCGTACATACTTATTAATAAGTGACAGCTTAGCAAAGGTGATTTGTTACTGTATATAGCATTCCGGGTATCACAACTCAGAGCTTCAAATTAATACGGAATGTAAACTAAACAAATACAAAGGGCGAAAGAGGAGCGTTGGGGGGCCTACCAGAAATAGAGTACTCTGGAGGAGGACTCGGCAATAAATAATCAGTCAAAGTGACACTTGTAAAATTGGTAGCTGGTCTCGACCAGGTTTGTGAGCCATGTGCGGGCTATGTTAACGCCATGTTAATGCTAATACGGCTCGCCTGGCCCCCTTGACAAACGGGCCTCAACAGCGAAACCTCTTTTTTCTCCTTCCTCCTTTTTCCAGTAGGATCTGTGACAGACATGTTTTCTCAAGCACGACGCCGCTACCGGGCTTTCTAATCAGCTGAGGACTCTTGGGATTTGTGTGTTCCTGAAACGGGGGCTCGTTGAAGATGAGGTATTTCGGATGAGGGAATCCTGTTTCCCGTCCGGAACCCGTCCCGTTTCCAAATGTTGACGGCTTATTTGTTCTCTGGAGTGCTCGAGATGAAACGAACAACCACTGGCATTCCGACACACTATACATTCCTTAAGATGTATTTCTGTTCCTACCGGCAATCTTGGGATTGTGCTCTGAGTAAAGCTGTGTTTTCTTCCAATCTAAACAAAATTAGTTTAAAATCTGTTTGAAACTTTTGCAGGACGACTAGCTAATAGCTGATGTTGAAAAATAAAAATAAATTGTTTTGTGTACACTTATAAAATTATTTATTTAGTTAAAGAATTATAATTCTAATATTTTTCTAAAATTTTACTCGCTCTTCGACATTTAAAAAGAAGTACTGGGAATCCATATTTATGGAAACCTAATCTATTTTAAATTTATTGGTTTATATATTGGCTTTATAGTTCAGAGGGATCATTACCGCCACATTTGGGTACTTATATACGCTTGGACATATATAGAGATATAAACCTGTCTTCTGCGTATTCCTACTCACATTCCGATACGCGATCTAGTTATGCTTCCCTTATGTTCCTGTGATTTACCGCAGGATTTACTCACTTAAATGTGGTTTGTCACCTGTAAACTGAATGACCTCATCATCCAAGGTGCCTCCGTCCTTTTGTGTGTCCAAAACATCGCTAAAACGACGGCCTTGTTTCAAATTAGTTAAATTTTCCAAAAAATTATATCTCCTATATTTTTCTTTGCTTTTGAATTTCTATTGAGAATGGTGAAACAATAATTGCGATCTCGATTTGACACTTATCCTATATATAACTCATTTTTATGTTTTTTGGAATGAAGATTAATTTTTGCTAAATATAACACAATTAAGAATGTTCTTCTTTTGCAAGCAATTAAGTGTACAAGAAAAAAAAAAGATTTATCAATTCTACAATACGCATTTTAACAATATTTATGTTTTTGACCTTGGGAGACCATCATGAGAAGCTCTAGCGATCAATATTAATACTCATTCATCTACTCAAGGGTTTTTCATGATGGTCTTTTAAGATCAAAAATGACCTTTGAGGATTTCAACGTAGGCTTCCATGGTCTACAGGAATATTCATAAACACTTCTTCCGTTCTTCCGGGCTTGTCCAAGTAGTAAAGTTACTTTTTGCCGAGCATTCGCTCATTCTAGGAGCCTCATTCTACTTTAAGCTCTGAAGAAGCCATCAAATACTGTGCAAAAGCTCGGCAAAAAGTAACTTTACTACTTGGTCAAGCCCGGAGGAAGTATTCACGATTAGTGTAAATATTCAAATACATATTGTTATAAAGCTAACCTGTTTCTTTGTTGTGACAATAATCATAGAACTTAGTCAGACATTTCTGTTGAATCTCGAGGTAGAATTTAAAACACAGTCGCTACGATGTCCTCCTACATACAAGGAAAAAAAAGTGGCATTCTGCATACCAGGGGCCCGATCTATTTAAGTCGCGGAACGAGCGGTAGATCTATAAGCGCCAGAAGAGACGCCAAAGGGTTACACCTTATGAAAACGAACATCTGAAAAAGGTATTATGTTAAAGGATTAGGATTTTTTACTGGCAGGCTTACACTTTATAGGCTCCCGATGTTTTTATGACTACTCAAAGCAGGACCCTAATCCCTTTATTCGTCCTCCGCCATCGCAGCCCCACCAGTCCCGTCTTGACACCAGCTTCTCGCATTATAAATGTGACACAGTCTACGCTTTGACATGTTGGACTCGCTTCACTCCTTCACTCCCTTCTAACCACTCGACTTTTTTTACTGTTGCCTGGGATAAGCAATAAAGTTTACTTCGTTGTGCTTTATAGTTCGTCTGTATCTTATTGCTCTCTCAAGGAGTCTGACATATTTTATTTCCTTTAAAGATGAAAGATGGCAAAATATGAAGCCAACCTATTGCACTACCGAGGCCTTGGAAATGAGAAAAAGAGCACAATGATTGGGAAAAAATGAACAATGTTGCATACAAATTGTTCCATGTACTAGAATAAAGACATATTGATAATCCATTCAGTGAATGTTTCTACTTGATTTCGATACTAAAATATAAAATTTATAAAAGAAAATTGTTATTCAAAAAGAAGGAATTGAGATGTTCCCCGCTACCGAGTATTTAAATAATATTTTATCAAGACAACTATTATTTAAACATTCTTATTTATAAATAACTACATAAGAAAAAACCTTTATTATTAATTATCACCGAAAATTAATTATTGCAGTGAAAGTAGAAAAGGGGGGATGTTAGCCAAAGGGTCCATTCAGAGTTCCCAGCAAAAGTATGTGCATTGCCATGGGTATTTAGAACCGAATGACTACCTATTGATAGCCCCTCACTCAATGAGCCAAATGGTTAAACGAGAAGTAAAAAAAAAAAAAATGGAAAAAGGGGGGAAAAAAGTGTCTAAAAATATACGTATTTTTAAACAATTAATGCGAGGGAATAGAATAAAAAATTAATCTGTCCCAGCCAGGACTCGAACCTGGATCTCCTGCTATCCGGGCCGGTNAAAAACCCCCCCCCCCCCCAACCATCTCTATGTATGACTCATTCCATTTCAGCCAAGAAAAAATAATGCAACGATTTGCAATAGAAATAATTAATATCGAATTTAGTTTCCACATTTTTTTTCTCTTTTTTTTTTTTTTAATACATCACGCATCAACTGCTGATGGTCATTAGTGCTAAAAAAAAATGTGGAGGTCCGGTGTGTCCAAGTGTCATGAAACCTTATATATGTCCTCTCGAACCACATGTTCAGATATCTCTACAAATTTTACATTCTATTTCGTTCTGTAGAATATAGTAAATTGTAATCACAAACTTTTATGACAGTTAGGTTTCATGCCTCTCGTAATATTATTGTGCATTATTTTGTGTTACCCTATGATATAATATTATATTATGATAAGTACCTATGAGATAAGAGCATAATTATGCTAAAATATTAGATATATTTGACGCGTCAAATAGTGTTGAATATATTTCAAATAGAAGGAATAAAGCATTTACTCTGACTAGAATATTTTGGAAGAATAGCTTCCAGTCTTAGTAAGCTTCCTAAAATTAATGTCAAGTTTCTAATGTAAGTTTCTTACGATTATGAGCACTTGAATGCCAAGTAATAAAAATTTTAAAAGTTTGGTAATTTTGATTCATGATTAATACTATTGATAATGGCATATAGTTGAAAAGTCACTACTCTGTTAAGTTATCATGTAATGGGATTTATTGTAAAAATTAAGATAATTATTTTTTTTAAAAAAATTTTCGTCATTGCATATTCTATTTGAAGAACTTCTGGTTAAAATAGACTTATTATAGTCTTAAACCATTTCTAAATTTGAAATGGTTGGATGTTGGTTGGCTGTCGTATATTATGCTGGAGAAATTAGTCAGGGTTTCAGCAAGGATCAGAAAAATAAAATACTCCAAAATTGTTGGGTAAGTATTTGAATAATGCCGACGTTTGACTTCACTTGTAAGTCATCATCAGGGCGACAGTGATGTATGGAGAGATCTCCGATTGAGGTTCTCACCACATCTCCAAGGACAGAACTAAACTATTAGTTAATAAACCATTCTTGGAGATCTCTTTAGATATCACTATCGCCCTCATGATGACTAACTAGTTAAGTCAAAAAGTCGCCAATAATTAAATAAAAATCCAATAATTTTGGAGTATTTTTTTTTTATCCTGGCCGAAATCCAGACTAATTTCTCTCTTAATGTGTTACTATTAAGTTTAGTTATCAGTTTGCATTATGTTACACAACCATATTGTAATTAATATTGTTTATAACATAATATGTTAACAAAATGTTATAGCAGATGGCTGGGAGTTATTTGGTAAATTATTACTAGCAATTATTTAATGGATTGTTGTAGAAAAATATATATAATAATCCTAAGATGATTTTAGTTGGGGTTCGGTCNTTTTTTTAAAGTTGCTAAATGATTTCGCTATAACGAAATCGACCAAAATAGTAGACTAATACTAAATTTCTCTAGAGAGAGTTCTAAATTATTTTATGGTTATTATCACTTTATATTAAAAGTTACAGTAAAATTTTTATTTTTTTTTTATTCAGCACTCGGGAATTGTAAAAACCATAGGAAATTTCTTCCATGTTTTCTTGTATAATTCCTGGAAAAATTATAGTGCTATTTTCTTTGAGTTAGTAGCCTCTGTGTAAAGGGATTTTATTTTCTGCGCTAGAATTTTACAAAATGGGACTAAATTATAAACTGCTGTCAACTGGTATCTCTGCATAGGTTTATAAAATGTTTAATGTGCCACTTCCCATCTTTAAATCCATAGGTAGATAGAGGGGCCAAGTAGATAGTCTTATATACTGCCTAGTATATATAACCATATATGTTCACGAGTATCTGCAATTAATACAGGACGTAAGAGTGGCATTTTTCGTTCGTTCAGCCATCTCTGTCTGTCCAAAGTAGCTAAACCCTTTCCTTGATAATGCTGGACATTGCTACATCAAGCGAAAATACGTTTCAGACATATCAGAGTTTGAAATCGACTAAATCTATATTTAACAGGATTTTTATTTTTTAATTCACCGAGGCCTGTTACATGTGCATTACGAGTTGAAACACTTTCCACTATAGATAGCAAAAATATTCAGAGGACAAAAATGACTGACAATAAAAATATATTAAAAAATCCACCAAGTTAGATTATTGAATGAAACTAATAATTGGTATTTGTAAATAAATGTATTCTGGTATCTCATGTATGATAGTCAGGTATTCTTCGGGCTGTGGCTTAGCCGATGGGATCTGTTTGGAACATGTTGAGAAATAAAAGCTCGCTCAGTGCCATAGGAGTTTAGGATAGGGTGGTAATCTGTATCCTTCGATATTCTATCTCCTCTTAAGCTCGCGGGGAGGGTTCTCTGAATGTTACTCGCCAGAGAGGGGATGGGTAGAAGGATTGGGATGATCGGAAAGCTTTGAGTGGATAATTGAGAATCGAATATTCATGATCAACATATCTAAAAACAAATTGATCCCATGCCTTAAAGGCCCTATACTACTGACACCACAACTGCAAAAATTCTTTTTTAGAGTATCTACACTACAGAAACTCCATTACCATAAACTCTCTCTTTCCTGTTTAAACATGGATTCAAAAATGTAGTGACCATCCTAGGAAAATCTAAATTTCCTGTACAAGATTTTCTGTTATAAAATATTTTATTCTGAACTAAACATTTGACAAAAAAAAAAAAAAAAAAAAAGATATTTTCTACCAGAAGAGTGACATCTTTATTGGCTATAAATGTTTAGCTGCGAGCTAATGAAAAATGGGCGATCTATAAAATATCTAGCGGTTCTTTCAAAGAGAAGCTCCGAAATTTGTCTATATCTGAAGTTACTGACAATATCAGATAGCCCGAAGGAAGTTCGGCAAAGATAAAAGACATCTTACTCGACAAGGGTTGTTAATGACGGTATCTGCTTGGTTTCGCAGCTACTAGTCCCAGGTTTCTGTGTCTGACCGCGGGCGGGAGGAGCCGCTTAGAGACGACTCCCTATGTATTTATTACGCGACTGCAGACGGACGGAGACTTGAGGTCCGAAGCTGGCATCCCGGGCGAGACTCTTTACGGTCCTGTAATCCCTCCGACTCACCGCTCCTAAACGTCACCATAAAACTTTGACATACTGCCGCCTCTCCCTCCCCTGTCCCAAATATGACGCTTTATATCCCTGTCCGCTTCCGAACCAACTTGTCTCCCCTCTTGTTGACAACTTTATTTCTGTATTACCAAATCAGGTATTGGAGGTGGTCTTTGTTCGAATGGCTGAGTTTCACAATACATTATTTATTTTTATTATCTCAGTAAAGTTGAGACTTGAAGTTTATTTGAAAACGTTTCCAGCATATTAATAAACATGTGCAATGCGACAAAGTAAAAATAACGTCACGGCTTATAGATGACTAGCGGACCTGGCAAACTTCGTTTTGCAAAAAAAATTTTTTTAGGACGTTGCTGGCCCTAAGCAAACATTAGGAGTGTTGTATTATCACACGATTTTAAATAGAGCTTTTAACGAAATTTACGTCCTTCAAATTAAAATTCATGGAATACCTATCATAAAGTTTTTTCTCAGAATAATTTACATATGGTGTAGATATGGGCTCAATCAAAAAAAGAAACACATGAATTTAAGGCAATTTGGAAATTAAAATTATATTTTGCCACGTCCCTCCGCCCGCAGACCGAATTAAAAAATCAGACTTCACAGTGTCACCCGCCCGAATATTCTGAGGATTCCCTAAAAATTTTATCAAAATCGGACCAGCCGTTTTAAAGTCCATACGTTACATAAATACACAGATCCTATTTTATATATATAGATTCCAAGAGTTACCACTTTTGCTAATTATTAGCTCATAATTAGCCGTGACGATATTTTTACTTGTTGCATGTTTATTAGTAGACTGGTAACGTTTTGAAATATACTTTAAGTCTCAATTTTACTGAGATAATAAAAATAAATGATGTATAGTGAAACTCAGCCATTTAAACAAATACCACCTCCAATACCTGATTTAGCAATACAGAAATTAATTCTTCCAGGAGTTATCACCTTTTTATAATTTCTAGCTCATAATTAGTAAAGAATTAGATGGGCATGGTCAAGGTTGATCAAAAAGTACAATTTTAAAATTATTTTTTATTATCTGTCGATGTTTCGGTTTTCATTGTAAGCCATCTTCAGGGCTGTCGGAATAAAATGACGTAAGAAAACACGAGAAAGCTATAAAATGATGTGCTTTACATTATTATTACATAATCTTAAAGTAACTACTAGTTAATAATTTAAAGGGTTATTATAACTACCAATGAATATAGAATATCATACCTTTTGTAATCCGTCTTCATTGGTTTCTGCAAACCATCTTCTGTTGGCGAGCGCTTTCGGACATTGTCCATCCTCGTGGCCGAGAACATGTGTTCACTGTCACTGTCTGTATTCAACTGCGTTTGTATTCTCTCTTGTATGGAAAGGTATGATAACTACTAGTAATGTAATATGAAATGCATCGGAAAACAATAACGAGCTGGGTAGAAAGTTCGCCACACCTTCCTATCGTGAAGGCGAAAGGGGACGTTGTCACCTGTAACAATTCTGCAAGACTGAGAGGCAAGGATTAGAAATAGGAAAACTTAAGATAGACAGGGGGAGGGAGTAAAGCAGTAGGTACAAAGGGAGAGCGGCCTGCATCAAAGGGACAACACCGGGAAAAATAGTCAGGAATTATTTAGGATAATTAACGTCTAGGTAACTAGGTAAGGGGATTACAGATATTTTTTAAATTATCTTATAAAAGTGGTTTGTTTTAGAAAATGAGGGGCTTTGAAGCATGTCATAGTCAACTAAAAGCATGTCGCGATAGTAAGATTTCTCAAATTTTATATTTTACTCAAGACCCTCTATTGAATTCCGACCATTCAACATGTTATATCGTAAGGGTCAGGTTCCTTTCCTGTTCCAATTTAGGCCTCCTGATAAACTTATTTATGTAATTATACCGGAAGATCTCCCTTTCGAAAGGGCATTTTTAAAAGTTATTCATTGACAGCTTTGAAATTATTATTAAAAACAGTCTAGGTACTTATTCGCATTGTACCAATACCGAGCCTGATTAAAAGTATGAATGTCTGTCTTGCAAACCACCAGACAATCTTCTTCTTCAAGAGCGAATCTTATTTTATCTGAGAGTTATTTACAAAAAAAATTTGAAGTTCCTCTAAGGTAAATGAATGAAATTTTCGTGCTAATACTTTCGTGCCATATTTATTTATGCCGCAATATATTTTTTTTTTCAAATTTGAGGGACTTAGGGATTTAGCATTTTTCGATTTAGTCTCCCTTTCTCATCAAATTTTGAATTTGGGTTCTTTCTTTAAACACATTGACGCTAAATCATGACCCAAATGG
>KZ807185.1:316149-328793 GCA_000696205.2 Oncopeltus fasciatus | reverse complement strand
TTTATTTATTTTTATTTTATTTTATATTTTAAATCACTATTTCTTTAGTTAATTCTCTTTAATTTGTGGTAAAAAAAATTAATAAAACCTTAACAACTGGAATAGATAACTGGAATAAAACCTTAATACTGAAGAATATAAAAGACATTGATTATAGCTTACCACTGTCTGGCTTTTAGTAACGAAAACAAAACAAAACGAAATCACATGAAAAGTACTTGTAAAATTCTATGTCCCTTCACAAACAGTTTTATTTTTTTTGTTCTCATTGTATTTGAATGTCGTATTTAAATTCAATTTCTTATCTCTTTACTTGAGATGTCGTTCTGAATCGCAGCTGCCATTAAGAAAAAGAACATTGCATCTTTCAATCATTTTTCAGAGTAATATCGTGCATTATCTGTTGAAAAGAACCACATCTTTATTCCTAAACCCATTATTCTTTGAAAAGGGAGGAATTTAAGAAAACTTTTCAGATAATAAAATAATAGCCTTAATATATTACAATAATTTACGTTTTATTGGCTGTTTATTAATGTTGTTCATGCTCTGACATTTATTCTGAAACACATCTCTTCCCTCTCTAAGGAAGAGCGATTTGATTCTTATGAAGTAACAACTCTTAAAATAAAATAAACGTTGCAAGCACTACAGAAATCAAAAATAATACTTATTTTAAAGTATTTTTTGTAAGTTTCATTGGCAAACTTCGTGATATTTTGTTCACCTTGAACTCTATTAATTCTGAAAGGCAACTGTTCATGGACTGAATACCCTTTGATTCCTACATACTGAGCAATGGCATATATTGAATTCTGTCTTGCATGCAATAATAGTTACAGAATATTTAACAATAGTATTTAATTAATATTTTCAGTTTATTATTTAAAAAAATATTATTAACGACCTGAAAAATCATAATTATAATCCTCCTCAAAATTTAGTATTTATATTTTACATTTAAAGCCAATTGTATGTAGAAAATCGAAAACATTTTCTGATTTTGTTTATATAATTGTAGGTTCTATCCTTTCCTGGCCTAACTAGATTTTCGCTTTCTATCAGCTGTATTTGACCGTCGCAGGTTGTACTCCATCCTTCGTTATATTATATGCTTATTTAAGAAAAATTTGTTAAAATTTAAGTCTGAAAACATCAAAAGAAATTCAGTTTGAAAGCCCAAATCGCGAATTTAAAAAATTTCAAATTATAAACTTTTCGTATTATATTTACCGTTTCTTCTTCCGGGTCGGTCCGTGTCAAATTGTTGTTATTTGCCGAGCTTTTGCACATCATGTGATAGCTTCTTCAGGGCTGAAAAGAGAATGAAAAGATTCTCTTTTCAGCCCTGAAGAAGCCATCACAAGATGTGCGAAAGCTCGGCAAATAACAACAATTTGACGCGGTCACACCCGGAAGAAGAAACGGTAAATACATCTGACGACCGTCGAAGCCTACGTGAACATTTTCGTATTATATTTAATATTATTGGATATGGATTGCCAAAAAATCAACGATTGTTATGTTATTACTGTAACCTTATTATACTGGGTTTTAAGTATTCATACCACACAAATAATGGTATTTATTATGTGTGAATGTATACCATATGATGCTCCGTTATCGCTGTAATAGGAATTCAGCAAGATAAATCCATGTATTCGGCGCCAGAACTGTTATCCATTTCTTGATGTCAATATGTTTACTACTTTTTGCGTGTGATCTGCCGTTCCTAACCACCTGATTATTTTCAGAGGAAGTCAGAGGGTCTCCCTTAAATTTTTGAAATCCATTTACTATAAATAACACGAGATTTAAGTATGTTATAGTGAGGTAACCGACCAAATGTATGTTATGGGCGCCGAATACACAAATGTAGCATAAGTAATAACTTAACACCCATAAATTGAATTTAATGGCTATAGAATTGTCAAAATACCAAATATACCATAGTAAACCAAAAATAGAACCGCCTGAAAAAAAAAAAAAAGTCAAGTAATGTAAAGCGGAAAAAAAAATCTTTGCTGTCAGTAATTTAAATTTGTTGAGAGGTCTGTTACATTTTTTTTTTTTTTTGTATGTGAAGTTGTAGGGGAGAGGATTATAAAGCAACCTCGTATATTATATATGAATATAATTAATTATTCTAATTATTCATTGTCCGTAACTATTTAGAATAATCTTATTCGCTTACTTTTCCACATAACATACTTTTTATTTGACTTTAACTAGTAGAAATTTAAAGATAAGTCCATGAAGCATCGAAAAGACAGCCTCTCTGCCTGTCTCTCAATAACCCCTCGAGCTCATTAATATTCATTCATGCATATACATTGGCTATGAAGTGGGAAGACACCTACAGTTCTAGTTCTATTGCCGGCAATCAATAGCTCACATTTCAGTCGGAAAATTCCTTTGAACTTTTCTTGCTTATGTATTCCTTATTGGGCTTCGGATATAACTGTGCATTAAAAAAAAAAAAAAAAAAAAAAACTATAGCAGATATTTATTCAGTGTAATTCTATGGAGTTTTGACTACAAATTTTGTAATTTAGAAATGCTTAGTAAATCAAAATAAAAAATAAAATAAAATAAATCAACTTCTGGAATTTAAGGGTCATCTTTATAAAGTCTTTATAAAGTCGAAAATTTTTTTTTTCTAATTTTGGTCTGAAGGAAGGGTGCCAAAATTCAGGTGATAAAATGATGATACCCTGAATCCGAATCTTGGAATAAATTATAAAAGGCTTAAGGCTAAGAGAAGACATAATTTTACGTTGTATTTTTGTTGACAGCTATATAAATCTTAGGTTTTTTTTTTTTAAGCATAATGCTTTTCTGAAAAGCTTATAATATATCCTATAGCTTATCAACAGAAATATTTTACAACTGCTGCGCCTAACACAACAACAAAAAAAAAACTGTTGATAACACACTAAGCATGAACAAATAGATGAATGCTTGATCAAAAAACTAAACATCAACAAATAAATATCTCAAATTGTTTATTGTTTAATTTGGATATCAAATACTGCAGAAAGATATTTTACTAATTACGAATCGATCATAAATTTAAAAAAAGTAAGTTCGAATCGAAACATTTTTTTTAAAATTGACTTTTTCGTGGTAAATCGAAATTTAATTAATTTCCCCATCGTTTTGAATGCTTCATGAAAACGTAGCTTACATGTTGTAGATTCAAAACAAAATTTCTATCCATGGGTAGAATAAAAATTAGTATTTGTTAAAGAATAAAAATTATTTCAATATTTATAAAACCTTACAACTTGTAATATTCATTATAAGGTAGAAGCTGTTTAAATCTCTAGTGGTTTTACAATCACACGCTTTTTATTTTATTTACTATTGATGTGGACTACATCCATTAACATAAATAACAATATATGTATTCATATAGCATTTTTAAATATACATTTACCTTTATTGGTATTTTTTAGTATTTAGTGAATTTTTATTATACTTCTTTTTTTTATGATTGAAGTTAATATTTAGAAAAATTATTATCATATATTGATGTAATATAAATATTTGGAGGCAGTGAAAAATCTGCCCTCTCTTACAAATATCCAGAGTAGAGGTAAATGACTTCACCATTTAAAAGGAGGTTTTTATTATAGTTTTCAAAAACTAACAAAACTAACTAAAAACTAACTTGCTTTATTTTTTCTCTTATTGGGAAGGCCATTACAATACCAGATGAGAAAAAACAAGTGTCATTCTATTATAAATGTCTCGGCTTACCAATTTCCAATACTACGTTCCAATGTACCAATATCTACGTGGCGTTTGTACATCTTTTCACCTTTTATTTACTCCAAAGCCGATTTCTTGATAAAACAGTTGAACGAACGCTTCCTCTAGAATGCGAAAATATATGTACCATATATACAAAGCATTTTCCCAAGGATATTATGTTTCGAGCTGTCACGCCTAAGTTCTTTGAGGAAAATCCCCTCCCCTCTTATGTCATCTCCATAACCTCTTGTTCCCCCTCTTAGCGTCTGTTTGAGCTTAAGCCAATGAATCAGAAAGCGAGGCTAGCGATGCCATTTCCAGGCAGGCAGGCTCTGGAGAAGCCTCTATCAGATTTCACACATGGGCGAGCATGAGGGGATGGAGCGAGAACAGGCGTTTAGTCGTCCCGCGGACCGTGAACCTCTAGATCGGTGTACCGCGCTGCCCTCATCAAGCCAGTGTGTGCCCCTTCCATCCCCTACACATACTTTTTTTTTTTTTTCATCCCCCAGCTTTAAGGGCGCCAAATGTTGTGACCGATAGCTGAAACATAATTTGCTCAGACGAAGGGCGCTAGTTCGATCCCTGCTGGACATCTTATAACATTTTAAATAGTTAACCACGTTCAAATCCTCGGATCCTCAAAGGATTTGTTAAATCCTTAACAAAGGGAAGTAATGCCTCTGTGATGACAGGTACTAGTCAAGAATCCATATCCTAATAGATGACTTGGCTAAATTAAGGATTCTCACTGCTGGGTTGGTTGCCTACGAACTCCCATCTGAGAGATGCACGCCCAGAAATTAGATCCACTTTTAAATGCATCTCACATTATCCCAAATCAAAGCCCAAAGGATGTAAAGTCAAAATGGGTCAACATTTCTATAAAGAAATAAAAGGAAGGCTAACTCGAAAATACCTTCATTTATTAGTCATGGTTAGCGGCGGGAAAAACATTGACGTATACAATGTTATTTTATATCATTTATGTTGAGTTATTACACAAAAATAATAGTGCAGAAGGTGTTCAAGGGAGAGGTTGAAAGAAAAGACGAGGTTTGAAGAGTTGAGTCACTCTTGTCTCCTCCCTACCTATATTAAAGGATAAAGTCGCCAAGTATATATTACTTATCGGGACGTTTCAATTTTTTTTTTTTTTTTTTAAACCAAAGTGATGCGATTCAACATGAGCTTTGAAAAATAATTTTAATGGGTATAGAAAAGCTCATTTTCTGGCGGTTCCGTGAATTTATGCTAACATTGGAAAATCCTTTGCAATCGACAAAGAAGGAGACTCCGTCATCACTTTCCAAACAATATTTCTCACCATATCAATAAACTTTATTTGCATTCGAGCTTTAATAAATCAAAACTGACATTGGTACATACTTACTTTCACTCTTATATTGACTGAAATAAATTATTTTAACTACCTAAAGTTAACGAAATAATTCTTGTTATGTCTGCATATTTTAAATACATTTTACGATGGATTATCAAGGATTTATAACTGCTATAAAGCATTTGTCAATAAATATTTCACTTAGTTCCTTACTTATAATTACTACCCTTTGTTGATCTTTATAACTGATAAATTCTCTTCGATAAAGAAGTTTCTTCCAAGGTTGGTGACCTTTAAGCTCAGTAGACCTTTGATATTTATTATAGTGTTCTTATTTACCGTTGGCAGGTTTTGCAATCTAACTGAAGGAAGGTGTCTGGCAGAAGGGAATCCATTTCGACAGGTCACGTTTGCTTATAATAACTGCTCAGCGAAGGGTGCGAATTCAAGTTTTATAACGGCACATCAAATTCATTTTATGTTACATTGCTGTGCCTTCCATTGATCCGTAGGACTATTTAAAGAAGTTAATTACTCTTGTATTAAGGGGGAAATATAGTGAAAAAACAATCCCCTAGCAACCCCATTGCTGATTTAACAATATTGTATATCTATATGTGTATGATATTGTTACTTGTTACTATCATATGAATGAAAGTATGGTAATACTGGTTATAAAGTAATTCTTAACATTTTTGGATGTTGCCGCTCCGAATGGTCATTGGCTTTTTGAAACAGTTAAAACTGCCACGAATGATTTAAAATAAATAAAAATTTTCCCATTTAAAACATTGAATGTCGAGCAATCTGTACATTATAGCAAGAATAATTTGATATTTTTTTTATTTTTATTATTAGGCAGGATTATAGGCGTTAGAGATTTTTCCTTGGGTACGGTCTACTTCTATCCTTCGTTCAACTGACACCAGTTGTCTGCGGTTGTGTATCCACTTGACCGCCCATGCCTCCACAATTTACCGAATTTACATAAATCTTCGGGAAAATATTGGATATTAGAGTGAACCCGAGGACGGTGGTGGGTTTTCTTGTCAGGAAGGACGTCCAGACAAGACAGTGCGCGCTATCAAATCAGCCACCCTTTAATTAAGCCCTAATCGACCCTTCATTAAGCCTCTATTTATATCGTCATAAAGTCCTGTTGTTGTTGTTATTGTTGTAGTCGTAAAAAAACTGCTCTTTACGTAACTAGGAGATTTATGAGTTATATTTAAATAAGCTGATATGTTATAGTTGGTCACCATGTGGAATTTATGGCAGCATTCAGACATGCATATGTAGGAATGAAGTTCAAACAGCAAAACCTGTGTATTGGTTGTTTAGCGGAAAGTCTTACAATAAAATTTTGTAAGCCTTAACTTGATAACGTGGTAATAGGTTTTCGACTTAGGCCACTTGACTGCAAAAATATTGAGGAAAAAATAAGCTCTAAAAGCCAAATTAAATAATGATTTTAGTTAGAGTATTTACGTTACATTTTATACAAGAAAGGAAAGGGAGTTAGAATAAAAAAAACTTGCTTCCTAGAGATTATCTAGCTAAACTCGATGGTGCAGTGGCCATCATACTTGCCCGGAAAGCAGGGAAGCCGTGTTCGTGACCCGGCTAAGTTAGCAAGATTTTTTAATTCTAAATCCCTTGCATTTCTTGTATGAAATTTAATGTGGGATAAAATACCAAGTGCGGGGGATGGAAGAGATTATCTAGCTAGCCTTGGTGGTGCAGTGGCCAGCATACTTGCTCAGAAAGCAGGAGACCCGGGTCGTGTCCCGGCTAAGGTAGCAAGATTTTAAGTTAATCATATTTTAAATTGATTATTTTCATCTCATCTAAAATTATTATATTAGTCACCAATGTGCTCTAATAATTACTTATTTAATAAAAAAAAACCAAGCATGCTATTACTTTCATTTATGATTACCGAATGATTTACACTGCTCAAACAATGACAAAAGGGTTAAGCAGTCTGACTAAGTGCCTGTCTAAATTCAATGAAAATGTGTTGATTGAAAAATTGGTCCATTTTTTCTCATTTTAGACCGTGTCTCTTTTCGTCATAGTGTAAACGATTGAAGTGGAGCAGCCTTGTTTTAGCCCCAAAAAAGCTTTTTTAGCAGGCCTCCCGTTAGAAAATGTAGCTATTAACTAAAGGAAAATTTAGACAACTTTTGAAAAATATCTTAAAGTACTCTACCATCGAACAGGGAGAATGCTAAAGTAAAAGTATTTTCCCTTCATAAATATACCGCGCGCGCATATAGTATTATTAGGCTTTGATATCGTTCACAACATGGGTTTATATTACACAAGAAATGTAAAGGGAACCAGAAAAAATAAATCTTACTAACTCAGCCGGGACTCGAACCCGGGTCTTCTGCTTGGAGGCACTTTGGTCAGCATACTTGCCCGGAAAGCAGGAGTCCTGGGTTCGAGTCCAGGCTGAGTTAGTAAGATTTCTTTTCTGGCTCCCTTTACATTTCATGGCTTAAGAATGAGGCATATTGAGAGTTTGCCACAACGACTTCCCTGCATGCCTAAAGACATAATAATAAAATATTAATAATAATAAGCCGTGGGAATACATACCACAACTAATATCATTATTTAAATAGGTTTTTATTTGTTCATGTAGGCTTCGACGGTCGTCAGATGTATTTACCGTTTCTTCTTCCGGGTTGGACCGTGTCAAGTTGTTGATAGTTGCCGAGCTTTTGCACATCATGTGATGGCTTCTTCAGGGCTGAATAGAGAATGAGAGCTGTAAAAGAGAGATTTAAAAATCCAGGTGGTATGTAAATACCATGTTTTATACATCAGACCGCGCCGGGATTATACACCACCTGGATTTTTAAATCTCTCTTTTACAGCTCTCATTCTCTATTCAGCCCTGAAGAAGCCATCACATGATGTGCGAAAGCTCGGCAACTATCAACAACTTGATACGGTCCAACCCGGAAGAAACGGTAAATAGGTTTTTATTGTTTTCTTGAAGTTGAAGCAAATTTCATGACTGTGGATTCTTTCCACTAAGAAAAGCCTTTTTTGAGAAAAAATTGTCTGCCCAGTGCAAGGGTTATCAAGACTGTTCAGTAGCCCCTTCCTCCATGACCTAAAGTGGTTTTATAGAATTTGTTTAAAAAAATTTTAAAAAGTGGGTATTAATTCTTGAATTTATATAAAAATTAGATACTTCTTGGACGTAATCTGTATATGAAAAATATAGTTTATGTGAACTTCAAACAGCCATTACATTTATGAAAGTATGTTTTTGTGTTATGTAATGTTACCAATGAGAATAGCCTTGATTTCCTGATGAAAAATCTGCTAAAATTATGATTATAGCAAAGTGCAGAAAAACACGAAGGCTCCCTACTGGCAGGGGGCGGGTGGAGCGTTGTGGCTGTGTGATAGAAAAGCGGGCAGCTGGAAGGGAATTATTTGTTGATGATGATTTCGCGTTGTTGCAAGGCGGAGGGAGTGTTCCTAGCCGGAGGGGCCTCAAAAAGAGAACTCATATTAATGGAAATGGTTCGGTTTGAGAGGTAATAAATCTGGTGGAACACCATTACGGGCCACCGCCCCGGGCTCTGGCTCCCACTTAATTGGTCTTCCTGTGCTTCCGTGCTCTACCAACCCTTGTCTCTTCATCTTCCCTCATTATCGGACCCCTGAGGCGTACATTTCTACAGCTCTTCCCAAAGTAAAATGTGTGCGAAAAGGAAGAGCTGCATTCCGAAGAAGAGTGCGCTCTTTCTTAACACTTCACAGTTAATTGTGTAAGGGTACATCAGAAGTCAGAAAATTTTTTAAGTAATCGTATTTTTACAAAACCTCCCTGATGCTATTCAGCAGTGGTGCAGTAAATGGAGAATTAAAATAAATGAGTCCAAATGCGAACAAGTAAATTTTCAACTAAGAAAAGATTCTCCTGATAATGTTACATACAATAACATCCCTATACCTCTCTCTGATTCAGTCCGTTACCTTGGGTTCCACCTTGACTCACGACTCAACTGGAATGAACATACTAAAATCAAACGACAAGAACTCAACAGACGCCACGGACTCTTATAGATTTATAAATAGGCGCTCACAGCTCACATTAGAAAATAAATTGACCATCAACAAGACCATAATATGTATTTACCATTTCATCTTCCGGGTTGGACCGAGTCAAATTGTTCTTTTTTGCCGAGCTTTCGCACATCATGTGATGGCTTCTTCAGGGCTGAAAAGAGAATGAGAGTTGTAAAGAGAGATTTTTAATGTAAAAAAATCTCTCTTTACAACTCTCATTCTCTTTTCAGCCCTGAAGAAGCCATCACATGATGTGCGAAAGCTCGGCAAAAAAGAACAATTTGACTCGGTCCAACCCGGAAGATGAAATGGTAAATACATATTATGGTCTTGTTGATGGTCAATTTATTTTCTAATGTGAGCTGTGAGCGCCTATTTATAAATCTATAAGAGTCCGTGGCGTCTGTTGAGTTCTTGTCGTTTGATTTTAGTATGTTCATTCCAGTTGAGTCGTGAGTCAAGGTGGAACCCTANTAAAAAAAGTATTTAAATCCAATAGATTTTCACAAAATTATACTTCCCTTATTTTAAATAATGACGCAAGGCATTAATACATTTATTTATTTAATAATAATGATATTTTTTTCTAAATTTTAGATAATAGATAGATAATATTTTCTCCCCCTGTATACATTTTTTTCTTATTTTTTTACAAATAGGGAAATTATATGTATATTTCTTACACTGTAAATAGTCAAACCTTTTTTGAATTGGATAATTTTCCACTAATCCTCAAGTACATATTCACCAGAAAATATTGTATTAAAAATAAGCTTAACAAGGGGGGGGGGGGATGTAGTTAATTTTGCTGAATTATATATTCAAACGGGAGATCGATTGATCGGTTGATCCAAAATTATACAAATTTTATTTGTGCAGAAAGAAACGTCCATATTTATATAAACGTGAGTATGCAATCTCTATAGCGTAATAAATATCTTGAGGATTTTTTTTTTTTTTTTTTTTTAAGGGGTATTAGATGTATGCTATCTGCTAAAAAATGTTTTTGTTCAAGTACAAGAGGTACTTGTACATATTTTTAAAAATTTGCTGATACCAAAGAAATGGAATTCATTTAATCTTGCCATGTTAGGGGATTTTATTTTTGAAATTTTAAATGTACACAGTATTAATAAAGATAACTCTAATTCATTAAATTAACGAAACATATTCTTTTGTGTAACAAATGAAACATAATTTTCTGACATTTACTCATAATTTTATAATGTTTTTCGGGTAGTTTCTTCTTCACTATTTTCTGGTCTCACCGCCGATTTCCATCTTTAATTTCCCATAGCCAACAGCAGTCTGCGAACAGATTCACTTTTCATCTCTCTTCGTGCCGTATTTCTGAAAACTGTCTGTCATTAATATCTTGTTTCATCTCGGCTGTAAGCTCCAATTTTCAAGAAAATCTATCTACAATTAGCCATTCAATTCTAAACATTTATGTAGTTGGTATATATTTTCTGTTTTTGACCGTCTTTATTTTACTTATTTAAATATACTCTTTTCATGGAAATATTAAGTATGAAACATAAATAGCAATTGATTAATAGCTAAGACAAAGCCCTATTCTCTTCTTTCTTCCCTGGAGTATCCCCCCTTCTGATCCGAGTTCATAAAAAATTTCACTAAAGAATGTTTTTATTTTGAATTTCATTGTGAACTAGGATATAGTATATAGTATGTAGTAACACACTAAAATACGGATATAACAATATATTCACTCTGACTTCATGTAGAAAGTACGAAAAGTGGTATTTTGAAAAGTTACAATTTTTTTATTATTTCATGACTATATTAGGTACGTTATTTATGGTTAAAAAAAATAGAGAAAAAAAAAAGTATTCCTTAATTTCCTGGTCTGATAGGGATTTCAATGGGAGTGTGTCTTGATGAATGTGGCCGAGATAGGCACTCCTTCAGAGCCGGTGACGGGAGCTTCGGACTGTCTCCCCGCGCTGTTTATTGATGCATCTCGTTCGGCGGGCTGTCGTGACGCTACCTTAAGTGGGCGCCGCCTTTCACGTGGCCCGTGGAATCCTTGGCCGAGAGTCATTTTTCCATGTCCGTTCGCTTCTGGTCCAGGAGACGGATGGCTATGAATGAACGGCAGCTCGGCGGAACCGCCAACCTGTTATTTGCTCTTTTTTTAGGGGGGGGGGGGAGGCTAGTCAAATATTGTGTAAGAACGTTCGGTGCTTTCCGGAGTAGCAATCTGCCAAGGAAGTCGAGGGATGAAGTCCACTGGACGTCAAACTTGACGTAGAAATTCATTTGTCCCTCTCGCATAACCAGCATAATCTTAACAAATTTCATAGATTTTATTAAAGTTAAACATAATTAAGAAGACTGATATTATTTCAATTTTATATTTATAATTAATGTCCGTTGGCTTTAGGCATGCAGGGAAGTCGTTGTGGCAGACTCTCAATATGCCTCATTTTTAAATGAACTCATCGAGCCTAAAAATATTTTATTACATGAATAATATAAAATTACAATTATTATATTTATTTTTTTTAAGTTACTCTAAAAACAACTAAGATATTGACAGCTATTCAATTTTGGGACTATATCAATTTGTATAATCTATCTACAGGAAGCCAGGGTGGCTACCCTAACAGGGTGTTCTAGGTAGGCAGTTTTGCTAGAGGACTGGGTTGGTTTTTATTTGTCAATAATAGTCTGCCCTGACAGTGACTCGAACCCCTAGAGCGAAAACTGGAAGGGTCCCTACAGCTAAGCCATTGCCCTTAATAATATATTAAAGTTTTGTATAATTTTATATGTAAAATATTTATATTTTTAGACATAAGTTAAATTTTTAACTCGGCTCTAGATACCTTCATAAAACAATAGTAAATTTCACAAGCAAATTATGATCAATTACAGTGAAGATACTAAATTGTATATTATTCTTTTCTATTTTACTATTTACAGAAAACATAAATATCCCTGTCCCAGAAGGGGATGGTGTTCCTTTCTTATTTCCTTTTGTCTATTCCTCTCCGTCGTTACAGGTTAGGATTTCGATGAGCGGTTAGGACACCCCGGGTCTACCCTGCACGACCGTCAAAGCCTGTGTTTGAGGCTGTTAATAGCAGCCGAGTGCCAATTACTCGGTCTAACTACCACCATGGGGTGTGCTTATCCGTGTTTTTTTTACCGCCATGCAGTCGTGGGTATTTAAAGAGAAAAGCTATCAGAAAAAATATGGAGTTGAGAGGAAGATAGGTCCTGGCTAACATGGAGTCAGTTATCACCATCCTTAAGAAGGTTGAGGGTTATTTTAATGACATCTAGGGACTCCTGTTTGCAGGTTTCAATCACTGTTACGAATTATCAAAGTTTATCTATTGCGGTTTTAAATAAATTAATATTATATTATTTATAGGGTATAAATTAATATAACAATTAAGGTCACGTTTGCTTATAATAACTGCTC
>KZ807185.1:294984-312407 GCA_000696205.2 Oncopeltus fasciatus | reverse complement strand
CTTTTTTTAGGGGGGGGGGGGAGGCTAGTCAAATATTGTGTAAGAACGTTCGGTGCTTTCCGGAGTAGCAATCTGCCAAGGAAGTCGAGGGATGAAGTCCACTGGACGTCAAACTTGACGTAGAAATTCATTTGTCCCTCTCGCATAACCAGCATAATCTTAACAAATTTCATAGATTTTATTAAAGTTAAACATAATTAAGAAGACTGATATTATTTCAATTTTATATTTATAATTAATGTCCGTTGGCTTTAGGCATGCAGGGAAGTCGTTGTGGCAGACTCTCAATATGCCTCATTTTTAAATGAACTCATCGAGCCTAAAAATATTTTATTACATGAATAATATAAAATTACAATTATTATATTTATTTTTTTTAAGTTACTCTAAAAACAACTAAGATATTGACAGCTATTCAATTTTGGGACTATATCAATTTGTATAATCTATCTACAGGAAGCCAGGGTGGCTACCCTAACAGGGTGTTCTAGGTAGGCAGTTTTGCTAGAGGACTGGGTTGGTTTTTATTTGTCAATAATAGTCTGCCCTGACAGTGACTCGAACCCCTAGAGCGAAAACTGGAAGGGTCCCTACAGCTAAGCCATTGCCCTTAATAATATATTAAAGTTTTGTATAATTTTATATGTAAAATATTTATATTTTTAGACATAAGTTAAATTTTTAACTCGGCTCTAGATACCTTCATAAAACAATAGTAAATTTCACAAGCAAATTATGATCAATTACAGTGAAGATACTAAATTGTATATTATTCTTTTCTATTTTACTATTTACAGAAAACATAAATATCCCTGTCCCAGAAGGGGATGGTGTTCCTTTCTTATTTCCTTTTGTCTATTCCTCTCCGTCGTTACAGGTTAGGATTTCGATGAGCGGTTAGGACACCCCGGGTCTACCCTGCACGACCGTCAAAGCCTGTGTTTGAGGCTGTTAATAGCAGCCGAGTGCCAATTACTCGGTCTAACTACCACCATGGGGTGTGCTTATCCGTGTTTTTTTTACCGCCATGCAGTCGTGGGTATTTAAAGAGAAAAGCTATCAGAAAAAATATGGAGTTGAGAGGAAGATAGGTCCTGGCTAACATGGAGTCAGTTATCACCATCCTTAAGAAGGTTGAGGGTTATTTTAATGACATCTAGGGACTCCTGTTTGCAGGTTTCAATCACTGTTACGAATTATCAAAGTTTATCTATTGCGGTTTTAAATAAATTAATATTATATTATTTATAGGGTATAAATTAATATAACAATTAACGCTTAATATTTGATTTGATATGTTCTGTTCTTTATTTTTATAAATTTAGCTCCCTTATTAAAAGCCTGAAGCAAATAGTAAACTTATATACTCACTTACAACATCTCCTGACTTATCTANTTTGTGAATATTAGTTTTGTACATATCAATTAATTTTATTATTTTGTAAAGATGTTATTTTTTTCCGTATATTCTTGGCGTTAAGGTCTAAAGCATTTGAGAAAGGACAGATTCCGGCCAGCTATACTATAATTGTGACCTGCTTTGTTGGTAAACATGTCACCTGACTGACAGAAACAGGGTGACAGTGTTCTGCCTCTTATTATGTTAGCGGCTGGAGTCTGTTTTCTCGTCTTCAAGAGCAAAAAAACAGCCGTTTACTTCTGTTTCTGTCCGACTGCCCATAAGTGAAAAAAAAAAAAAAAAATTAACTGATTCAAACTAAAAAATTAATCACTTAAATAAATAATGGTGGTGAATCTATTTTTTTAAAATTAGAAATATGTATTTGTTTATTTTAAATTTTTTTATTTAAACGGAAGGATGCCAGGTGCTGTTTTGGTTAGCTAGGCCCTTAGATATACATATATGATCATTCATTGATTCCCCAATCCTACTACTTTCAAGTTCATTTTTTTTTGGCGTTTCATTTTATGAAAATCTTCTGCTTGAATTTAATTCGAACCTCCCTGTGCCGATAGTTTTATCGCTATCCGAACACTGTCAGGACCGTTCACAAAATTATCAGCCAGAAAGCCTAGGAACTTAACACGTGAAAATAAATAAATAAAACTTTATTATTAATTACTTTCTACAATTTTTTTTGTATCTTGTAATGGGCTGGTTAATATATAAATTAATTCTTAACAATTATAGCTACAAAGTTGTGTTATTTGGCTCGAGGTCAATTTTCTGAATCAGAGATTTTATCATCCCCGAATGACAGACGGACATTTTGATTTGATGTTGACACTTTCAACTGATAATATCAAAAAGGCCTAAACTATCAATTGAGCATTTTATTTCTTCATATTTTAAGTAAGCTTAGACTCCTTGCTGAATGGAAACGTAATCTCTTGATTATTTAATATACGTTTTTATACTACTTATATTTTAGTCATATAAGTTCGGTAGAGTATAATTATTCTACTCTTTGTAAGGAAGCCAATTATATTAGTAGAAAAGGTTAAATAATTCGCAAAAAAACCAAAAAAACATTAACTGATTCAACGAAAAAAATTAATCACTTAATTTAGAAAAGCTCATTTTCTGGCGGTTCCGTGAATTTATGCTAACATTGGAAAATCCTTTGCAATCGACAAAGAAGGAGACTCCGTCATCACTTTCCAAACAATATTTCTCACCATATCAATAAACTTTATTTGCATTCGAGCTTTAATAAATCAAAACTGACATTGGTACATACTTACTTTCACTCTTATATTGACTGAAATAAATTATTTTAACTACCTAAAGTTAACGAAATAATTCTTGTTATGTCTGCATATTTTAAATACATTTTACGATGGATTATCAAGGATTTATAACTGCTATAAAGCATTTGTCAATAAATATTTCACTTAGTTCCTTACTTATAATTACTACCCTTTGTTGATCTTTATAACTGATAAATTCTCTTCGATAAAGAAGTTTCTTCCAAGGTTGGTGACCTTTAAGCTCAGTAGACCTTTGATATTTATTATAGTGTTCTTATTTACCGTTGGCAGGTTTTGCAATCTAACTGAAGGAAGGTGTCTGGCAGAAGGGAATCCATTTCGACAGGTCACGTTTGCTTATAATAACTGCTCAGCGAAGGGTGCGAATTCAAGTTNTCCATCTCAACGCCATTGCCCTGATGATGGCTTACTAGGTAAGCCGAAACGTTGGCATAAATAAAAATATTACTCCAAATTTTGGTGTATATTTTTTCTTCCTGGCCGAAACCCCGACCATTCTCACATGATATTCGAGACGGCCAACTAACCATCAACCATGTGTTCTATAACATTTTTACGGAAAAAACATATTAAATAAGATATTCAAGAATATAACTACGAATGTTGAGTCTCCCTATCACTATTAGCTAGCCTTGGTGATCTAATATTTTACCCCCCATAGCCTTCTCTAGTATTATGCTCGTATTAGTCATTTACTCTTTCTTAGCTATAGCCATATTTTATAAAGCATCTGCCTAGGGAAATCTGCTTGGTTACGCAGCTTGTGTCTGACCCAGCAGTTACCCATTCTCATTGGGCACGAGAAGGATTCCTTCCAGTAGGCAAGTGCTCATTGGAAGTGACACTACAAGCTGACGGGCAGAATAAAAAAGTGTCGTCCCTTTACGAGGTGATGTTATCTCTTCTACGGCTGGTCACCGGTAGCCGTTTACGCCTGATCGCATCAACACTCCTGCATTTAATGACTCCTGCTCTACCTGGCTCACCTCCCTAACATACTCGGTTAAGGAAGAGAAAACATATTTGCTCTGGAGTATCCATGTGATTTTTTTTCCTCTTTTTAACCTCCCATTGTTTTTCGTTAATTATTTTCTAAACTGGTATATCGATAAAAAAAAAAAAAAAGTTTTGTAACCCCACCTCAATTTTGCGAGTTTCACGTAGAATCAAAATCTACAATAAATTGCCTATGGTCCACCCTACGCAAGAAATTTCAAAACGAGCCAACGTTTTATGTCATAATAAGGTTTCATTCATTTTATTTATTTTTTTATAGAGCTCATTATTTCTCTTTACATTACATGAAATTTATTATCTATCGTCTCATTAACAATTGTTTATTATCTATGTATATTATCTGTTGATGCAGTAAAAGCTATTACTTAAGAAAAAAATATATTTCTCCAGAGAAAAAAATGAGCTTCCTTCAAGACATAAATTTTAAGCGATTTGTAATCTATACTTTTTATCGTATAAAGACTTAGTTTTGTTATTGGTAATCCTCAAAATTTGGAATTTTCAATACCACGTAGCTTATAATAGCTATTATATTTTCGAATAAAATATTATACATTTCATAAAATAAATAGTATTGTGACTGAAAACTAATTAATAAGCCGCTAGCCACTTATTAATTAGCTTATATTTTTTTCGGTCAATAGAGTGGGTATTGACTTTTTAATAATTAAATGGGTTTATTCTCTCTTTCTCTTTACCAAGCCACTATCCTCTTCTCTTTCAAGTGTTTTGTGAATGAAATCTGTATCTGTGAGATTATGAATGTAGAATTTTAAAGCCTGGTTTGTACATTTTAAATTTTAAAGTCCTCTAATCAAATCGTGCGACCAGCAATTTTTTCTGTATACTCAGAAAAATATCAATGAAATTATTAGTTTTGGCGTATTTTATGCCATATTTGAAAAAAAAACCCCAAAAAACAAGGCTTTGGCAGGTTAAACAAACTTAGAAATATTAAACCCGTATACAGGACTTATTTCTTTAAAATCTGTTATTATCAGTTATTTCTGCGTGGGATATGCAAAGTTTTAGTCTCAACAGATGATCAACAGCATGATTTTATATTGGTGATTGAAGCTGTATCTTTTTAAGTTAAGGTTTAACAAAAATAAATTTTATGAGAACATTCTTAGGGAGCGGTGAGGGGGGTCATATGATAAGAAAACTTAGGTCAGAGAAAGCTTATGCGTTTTTAACCTGATTTCAAGGGGAAACATTAATTTTTGATTTCCTTACGTATTTTTTTAGAACTACTTATAATGTGCTACAGCTGCTAATATTTGATCCATACCTAAAAAGAAAGTCTTAAAAACTAAATACATTAGTGTATATATAAGCCGAGTTTCACTATAAGAGTTGCTTGTCAAAATTTAGTGGTGTCCAAAATGCAGAAAAAACTCGGAATTCATTATTTTAAAGGCCCATTTTACAATATGCTTTTTTAAACACAAAAACAGAAATGAAATTTGAAAAAAAAAATTCTGATATTCAGAATAAGAATTAAATTTCCAATTAAACTATGTTTGCGGAAAATTGGAAATGAAAATGGACTAGTACGCGGGGTAAAATAGCGTAAGACCCAAAGTCCGAAAGGATTTAATTTTTTTTGCATCCCCTACATCTTTTGATTCCTCTCTTTTTAGCGCATGTAAGTTAGTGTTTTTGCTGCATTGTCCCCCGGCAAACAATGTCTTATTGAGTCACTTAATAGACCACTAGAAATAGGCGTGTGTGAGATCCTCTCCACCCCTTCCTACCCCTGATGATATTAGCGTTAATAATGTGTTTTACGCCTCAAGTTTACTTAAAATAGTCAAATTACAAATGTTACTCATTATCATCTCTATCACAATTAAACACACGCGCGCACACACACACACACACACACACACACACACACACACACANCACACACACACACACACACAGACCACAAGCCTCAAGAAAGTTTGGAGAAAATCAATTTGATACCGTTGATGAGTGGGGAGTTTTATTTGTAACAAAAATTTCTGCATTTACAAAAAATAAAAGATTAATAATTAATATTAAATGTTTTTTTGTTGGGATTCGGTCAAGGTTAATTAAAAAAAATACAATTTTAAAAAATGTGTACATTTTTGTTATCTGTTGATGTTTCGGCTTACGTTGTAAGCCATCTTCAGGGCGAGAGTGGACGTTGTGTCACCAAAATTAATAATTAATAATAATCAGTTTTAAAATTCTAAAATCTGTGTTATAGTTGACGACAGAGTTTCTTTAGTTTAATGGAACACAATTTATTTAAACTTTATTGGTATTTATACAGAATTACTTGATTCACTTATTTTGCATTTTGTATGGTAAGGATTTTGAATTGTCAGAAAAGACTTTCACTAAAATTTCTGTATATCTATTTTTTTGTTTTTCTTTTGCTTAGATACTTAATTATTTTCTTAAGTAATTTCTTTAAATACCTTTACTCATTAGATATTAAATACATGAGATTGTATTTCTGTTATTTTGAGTTATGACCGGCAAGTTACTGCACGAATAAGCTCTTCGAATTTGGAGAGGAAAAATTATTAAAATTTAATCTGTCACTACAAGTTGACTTTTCTTAATTATTTGTTTATAATCCATATTAAAGATGGATTTTCAAACAAAAATAAGTTTTTACTCCCTCCTTTTTTTCAAGATCGTATCTTGTGCATCCAAAAAATATTTATTAATAATGAAGCTTGTTTCCTTTTAAATATTAAGGTACTTATAACATGGGTTATTAACTTTATTAAAATAATCCGGACTAGCCCAGGGGAACCCCAGGTTCGAGCCCCGCCCTGGGGCAGGCTTTTGTAAAAAAAAATTGTAGTCTGCCTAGTACCGTAGGCGATTCCATTGGCGTTAAGAATAAGATTGTTGCTAATAGGTAGTAATATTATTCTAAACAATTATGACCTTGCCTATGACCCTTGTGGTTGGATAGGAAGTTAAAATAAAAAAAAGTGCATTATTCCATAAGATTCATGCAAGGAGGAGGTTATGGTCTCCATAAATTATGTTTTATTGAAAATATTACTCAAGTGTAAGAATTAATTTGGGCACTGATGTGAAAAGCTTTGATTTACCCGTATGCACCGGTAGGCACTCTGTTCGGACATCCTCGCGCAAAGCCATTCCATGGTCCCACCATATCTGAAGGTGGATGAAGTGGAACTCGGCAGTTGGTCGGACCGGGAAGGGAGGCTGTCGAGGGCAATGCACTCGGCGGATCCCACTGCTTGTACACCCCGCTTCTGGTCACTCCTATTGGGTAATTGCTACCCTTGCTGTCTTGGACGTACAACATATCCGCCAGTATCTCCACCCATGCTCAATCCGCTCACGTGAAAAGTCATCGAAGTTTAAATGTTCGGCTGAAGTTGACTTCCGTAACATTTTTTTTTTCCATCTAGCGCAATTGAATTTCAATGAATAATTTGAGGCTAGTAATGAAAATTACAGCTAACTTATTACTAATACTAATTGCTTACAATAGTTATAAATGTTTAATTACGTTTCATTGTGCAGCCGCGCCGTGAGGAAAATCTAGAAATTTCAACAATGTTAGAGCTATAGCTAACATACTGTATTACTCATAATATTATCGATTTTTTCTTATTATTCTTGGAAATTAAAATGAGCACTCATTTTTTAGCACCAATTTATTCGTTCTATGCTTTCTGAATTTAAAAAAAAAAATGAAATTCTCCTAAGGCGTATTTCAACTCTTAATTTCCGTTTCAAAAATGCCCCCTCTCTTTCTAATTTTCATGTACATATTAATGTGATGGTGGAATTAAGAGTTTGGTCGTAGCTTTGATGTCGGATTATTCTATTTTAATTATTAAGTACTTTTCTTCTACAAAATTTGATTTTTTAAGCTCTTGAAGAGACTTCAACATAAGACGCGAAATGGTAGGGTTTAATTAAGTATTATTTAAAATAAAATAAAAGTGTTTTATATTTTGACCTGTTCCCCGTTCTACTAAGTAAATAACACTTTAGACAAGTTTTATAAAAACCATTTCATGACAAGTCTGAATGTTATTTCGTCTATAAATTTTGATTGCCTAATTAGGTCTTAGCATATGTAACCCATCAATGGTTGATTTTCAAAAACCAAAAGAAATAAAAAACAAAACAATATTAAATGTATAAAATAGAGAAATGAAATTACTATGTTGTTGCAGGCAAATAATTTAGAAAGGCTAATTATTTTTAAAATATTATTAATTTAGTAAATATTCAATACCACTTTATCAACATACAGGGTTATGTTAGCTTGTCTCTCTTTCTACCGCTAATATTAATTTAACCTTAATAGTTCCATTTACTTTTTTATTCTATATTGTTGAATTTGATTTTCGATTTACTTTATTATTATATTTATTTTTAAGATAGTATGTGTGGATTATGTTTAAATTATGTCACTTCAAATATTAGTATAGGAGTGAAAAGTAAAAATTCTAATTTGTATATGTATGTTGGGTACAGTTTTGTCCAACTTCAATCATATTGTTATTATGATAATTCAACACTTATTCCTTTTTCTAGGGGACAATACATTACCCAACCTACCGATACAAATGAAAGGTAAGGAAGATAGCTTTAATAAAATGCCTTATTGCCTGGGGCAGGCTTTTGTCCTGATATAAAAGCCTGCCCAGTAATATGGGTGTTTAGAATAGGGTGGTTACCTATAGATAACCGACCAAGACCTTAAGTGGTGACACAGAAGATAATATTAAGAATAAATGACTTACTCTTTTATTTTTAATTCAGCCTTCCTTTGATCTGAATGAATAATTAATTTACTCATTTTTCTTTTAAAGTGCAGAAAATTTGAAAATATATTGTATTAAAATCTTTTGAGAATTATTCAATTTATTGTATTATTAGTAAAGGCATAATTTAGTAATTTAAATGTTTAAAAAACTAGTGTTATGAATTCACGTTCGTTAATTATTTATTTAAATAGTTAATTATTTACAACTATATAATGTTTTGAAATCCGTCTAGATGTAATTCTTATGTCAAATTGAAATTATCTAATTTTTTACTTGGTTACCTCAATTTCTCCTTATTTTTCGAAACTCGGTTTTTCTTAAATTCTACTTCAAAACCCACTAATTTCTTATGTCAACCCTCAATTTTCCCTTATTTTCCAAATCTCGCCTATTCCTAAATCTCAGTTCAACACCCACTAATTCTTATTTTCCCTCCTTAATTTGGCTTAATTTTTCGAATCTCGCCTATTACTAAATCTTACTTCAACACCCAATAATTCTTTGTTTTACTCCTCAATTTGGCTTTATTTTTCGAATCTCATTAGTAGTAAGCTAGTAAGCTATCCTATCCTCCCATCCCGATCCTAAAACTGCTTCTAAAATCCTACAAGATCACCTCGAAAAAATCTATGGTGTGGCAAATGGAGAATAAAAATCAATATTGCAAAATGCGTTCAAGTTAATTTCCAACTGCGGATAAAAGACTTCCCTGAAACTGTGAAATTCCACAATATTCCTTTACCACATTCAAATTCCGTTCGTTACCTTGACTCACGACTTACATGGAGCAAACATTCTACGATTAAAAGACAAGAACTCAGATGAAAAGACAGAATCAGCGATATGGACTTCTATACAGACTCATGAACAAGAAATCCAATGTTACGATAGAAAACAAACTGACGCTCTACAAAACCTTATTACGACCAACCTGGACTTACAAAGTAGAAGTCTGAGGTGCCGCCAAGCCTTCCAGCATCCAATGAATCCAGTCCTTTCAACCCTCCGAATATTACGTATCCAATGTGACCATAAACCTCCCTCTTCACCACGATTTTAATATTCCTTTTGTCCAGGATCAAATTTCTTCCCGCTTCAGCCTTTTCCACAGTAAACTGCCATTCCATCCTAATCCATTAGCACTATTTTTAACAGAAAGTTATTTGTAAATAAAGGTTATAAAAAAAAAAATCTAAAAGTAATACTAAATTTTAACTTCAAAACGGACTTATGCCTTATTCCATTACTCAATTCAGCCTTATCTTCTAAAGAGTTACGTCTTTTTATCTGCTTCTATTTACAGAATTTTTGATTATGAAATAAAATCATATTTTATATATTTCCTAGTGTTTCAGTACCTTACTCTCCTCTCAACAAGGGAAGTCATTGGTTTTTGGACAACACAGTCTAACAATCAGTTTGATAAATATTAATTTTTAATTTGAAAATATTTATTGGTTTTTTAGTTTTCATTTCTTTTTTTTTATTACATTTTTATTAATTACATACTTATTTAAATGAAAGTAAATGAATGCCCTTAATGAAGTAAATAAAGGCTATAAATAGTCATGGAAACTTTTAATTACATTTTGCACATTTATATGAAAACTATATATTTTTATCTTTCAATAAAATACATTTATAAAAAATTATTTTGCTTTAAAAAAATGTTCTATATGCTTTGGTCTTATCTAATTTTTTTGTATCTTTTCCTACACATACTGCTTGCCTAGATATTAGTTCAAATTCAGGATTTGGGTATATCTGTTCTGATCCAAATCAGCTAAATACTATATATAAACTATCAAATTTCAGTGGGTGCTAATAAAAATATGCGTTTTTAAAATCAAAACAGTTATTTTAAAGTTACTTCATGGTTACCTGTGGCTGACAAAAGTCATTTATAAATCTTTTTAGGGAACATAAATAAAATATAGTCATAATTTCAATAAATTAAATCTGGGTTCTGATTTAATGACTATAATTTGCCCATTTAGCGTACGTTACATCTATCAATTTCGGAGATTGCAAGATATCTTAGAGAATGTTGTACAGTTTTACTGGCAAGTTTTTCGGTGGTCAAGCTGGTAAGTAATTCAGAGCTTAAATATTAATTTAAGTTTAAAAATCAAATACATTAAAAATTTTAAATAAAATTGGAGAGATTAAAGTCCTTTAGGTTTCCGTTAATTTTACTTGTATAGATGCGTTAAATACTGCTGCGTTTACAATAACTTCATAATAATAAAAATTTGTTGCCTTTCTCTCATAAAAAAACTCCAACTATAAGTAACAGAGTGCAGATAGAAGTTAAATATTACTTATACTATGTTATAATGAATAATTCCTTTCTATAAAAAAAATTAAGAAAATATTTATTTTNTTTACTTCTAAATATTAATCAATAGTATTTTTGTATTATTTATTTACACTTGTTTTTAATCGAATGTTAATTCATTTTAGTGACACTAATTTATTGATAATTAAATTAGTTTTAAAAAATATATTTACATGTTAAAATGTATTACTTAAAAAAAATGCATCTATTAAAGGGTTGAAATTATTTTGTTCATACTTTAGTACGGGTTAATTTTATACTCTTAAAGATTCCAATGTAATACTAATAAAAAAAGTATGAAAGTAAAGTTGAGTACAGGATATTTTATTATTTTGATATTATATAATTAGGTTTTTGAGTTCTGCACACTGAGATGTGACCATAAACCTTCCTCTGAGACTTCCCCAGACATCACTGTGATAGTGATTATCACTATTGCCCTGATGACGACTTACAAGTTAAGTCGAAATGTCGGGAATTATAAAATAATTACTTAACAATTTTGGATTAATTAATTTTCTTCTAATTTTATCACTCAATAAATCAAAATAATTATTATCATACTATTGTTATAAAAACAGTTATTCTAATAATCCTTGATTGATATTTAACCTAAAAGTTCAGGAAAGAATGAACACTAGTGTCTAATTATTTAAATAAAGAAATATAGCAATTTAATATATTGTTTGCTAACCAATTGTGTGTGAGTAAATGAAATTGGGCAGGTTGAGCATGTTCGTTTTACTATTTTAATCACCTCTTAGTTAACAATTAAATTTTTAAGCGTTACATTATTACTCATGAAAAAAGCTATATATTAGATACCTTGATTCTTATAATTGAGCTTATTTAGCGTAAAAAGTTGATTAATTTTGAAAGAAGTCAATAGAATTAAACATTTAAAAAAAAGTATTTTTAAAATTTTTAATTGTAAAAGCATTAAGAGATTATAAATCACAACCAATAGTCTCTTACTATTACATGTGACTTCTCTTTTAATAAGAAATTGTGGTCACTTATATACTGAGACATGCATTAAATTAAAAAAATCTCCTGAAACTAAAACCCTTGTCCCGATTTAGTTTTAAATGTCGTTTTTAACTTATAAAGTCATACATTTTAACTAGGCACCTGTAGAATATATAAGCTAAAAATGATGGATTAGATAAAGTCCCAGAAGAAGCTTTCCTTCTAGAAAGTTCCATAAAAAATGTGCCTTCTGTTTAATAAGGCGCTAATTATAGGTATGGGTATCCATATGCCACGTGCAAGTTGTTTTTGCTTCTGATATTGGCTCACCCCTTGTGGCAAGGATAATACCCCTGCTGATTTTTTCCTCCGACGCCCCCCATCAAACCTTGCAGGTAAGTCCTGGAGGCCTTTTCTTTTTTACCATTTGTAACACAAGCTCCGAGCTTCCAACCCTCGACGGGTCTGTATTGCAGCGAAAAATAATAAGGTCTTAGATTTATTTATATGAGCCGCCAGACAAAACACCAAAGTAAATGCTATTTTGATGTAGACTGAGTTACAATGTTGGTGAATTGCCCAGTTTCTGTATTAATGCTTGGTGATAATATGACCGTCGAGTATGACGCCTTTGAAATTAGTCAGGGTGTCGGCCAGGGTGAGAAAAATAAAATACTCCATAATTATTGGGGGATTATTTTATTTTATTATTGCCATCGTTTCGACTTAACTTGTAAGTTATCATCAAGGCGGTAATGATGTATGGAGAGACCAAATATCTGCGATGTGACCGGAAACCTCCCTTGAGATCTCTCCATCCTTATAGTCTTGATGGTGACTTACAAGTTAAGTAAGCTTAGGGAAATCAAATTTTTATATTATCAATCTGTGATTAGTATATGACTTATAAAACAATATTGGTTGCAGTCACAATAATATTGGTTGGAAATAATAAAATAAAATTACCCAACAATTTAGGAGTATTTTATTTGTCTCATTCTGCCCGAAACACTGATTAATTTCTCACGCGTGTCATACATACAAACATTGAAGTTTAGAATTTTTATGAACTCCATTGATAAGTCACACAATTAGTAAGGATTGTTTTTATTATATAATGAGCTTAGGGAAATTAAATTTGTATATTATCAAACTGTGATCAGTATGTGATTTATAAAACAATATTGGTTGCAGTCACACCTTTTTAAAAATGGAATTCATATAAGTATGTATTAAAATTTGTGTTGAAATTCAGTTATATCTATGCTGTGTCCGAGATACGTGTAAATTTGTCGTTAAAACCAATATTCCTTATTACTTTCATATGTAAGCCTCGTGTCTAAATATGCAAAGTTACTCTGAAGTAATTTTGAAGTTCCTTATATCCAGCTAACTTCTCATGCTAACTTTGAAGCAGTGAATGAGATCCATTTACGTTACCTCTCTACCGTACTAAACATTCGGTAATTTTTTAATACAATTTTAATATAATTAATACAATAAATAAATATATAAATATAAATTATAAATAAGTAATATACTTTCTTTTTCTAACATTTGTTCCATAAATCTTCAAACATTGTGTACAGAGTTTTTCAATTTATAATGACAAACAACGTTCCAACATTCATTTTAAGAAGTTAATATCTATTTCCACCGCTAACAATATCTGAAATTAATTTAACATAGAAGTCTTAACAACTTGATTTTAATTTTAACAACTTTAATAATAATTTGCAGGTTCTTGTTTAGTTTTTTTCAAATGTTTTTCTTCTGCTATTAAAAAATATTTTATAACAAGGCATATGTTATGTCTACTTTAAAGAGTCAATATTTATTTCCAATGCTAACAATATCTGTAATTAATTATACTTAGAAGTTTTAAAACTCTCTTTTAACCTTAATAGCTGTAATAATAAGTTACACATGCATGTATTGTTATTCCCAATAGCTTTTTTTTTTTTTTTTTTTTTTTTTTTCAATTTCTGATGCAATATTTAACGCACTTTTAGACTTAAAAAAAAAATTCAATCTCTAATTTTCTCTGCTTATAATATCATTAATAAAATGTTTTTTAATGTTTTTTATATGGTAATATATCTGTGCATGTTAAATGCATTTTATTAAAATAAGTACACGAAAATAATTCTGGATTTCCCTGATCACGGATGATGATACTTTGGAGGATGTGATACTGCTAACCGTAGAAGAAAAAACAAAACCAAAAAAAAAAAAACTAAATCATGACTAATATCCATGAGTAACATCTGCGGGGTTGTGTGGAGCCGATAGTTTTTGTTGACTCGACTCATCCGAAACAATAGCTCTCCAGGTATGAGACTTGGATTTTGACAAATCGTCCCGGGGCGGGGCTAGTGGCGGGTTCGGTATTGCTTTTTGCCTCGTCACCTGGTAATTAAAACGGCAAAAGGCAAAAAGGTAATGTTTGGAAACGACTATGTCCGTTTAGCATTGCGGATTGTCAGTAGTTTCTCAAAATGCAAATGTATATTTACCCGCATAATGTATTCCGAACCCGCATATTATATATATAATAAATAAGAACAGGTGGGAGAAAGATAAATAAATAAAGTTCTTTTTTATTATATGTATCGCAGTCGCGAGTGTTTCATTCTCGCTGTTTCTCCCGTCATCATCAGGGCGATAGTAATGTCTGGAGAGATCCTCTAGGCTAAACAGTTTAGCTCTGTAATCTGAGATAAACGTCACTATCGTCCTGATGAGGACTTTCAAGTTAAGTCGAAACGTCGGCAGTAATAAAATAATTACCCAACAATTTTGGAGTATTTTATTTTTCTGTTCCTGGCTGAATTCCTGATTAATTTATCCAGCATAATGCGACGGCCAAAGAAACTCCAATTTATTTTTTCTTCGGTAAAAAAAAAAAATTATATACCCATTTTGAAATTCTAACAAAGATGAAAAATACGATGGTTAAATTTTTCCTATTCCTTTCTTCAGGTTGAAAAGAATTTTTCCCATGTCTTATACATTCATCAAAGCAACAAGCAAAATCAAAGTACTGTCCTCCAGGAGGTCATGGAAGTGCTAAGTGGATGGGCAATCATGGAAGACACAGGCAGAACGGCATCATTGCTTAGAAGCGTCTGGCCTTGACGCCAACATTCAAATGGAAAGTAAATAAAAATAGACAGCTAAATTAGCAAGTGATAGTTTGGCCCCGGAGTCTGTACTAACAGCTCTGTTGCGTCGCAATAATAAGCAATAGACTTCGCAAATAAGTTTCAACATGGATATAAATATAGTTAATTTTTTTAGTGTCAGCCTCCCTTTCAACAACTTAAGGGCTATCTACAAAGGTTGACATCCCATTATAAACGCCCATGGCTAAGGACAAGCTCTTATTTATAGGTAAAAGCTTGCTCAAGGCGGGATTTGAACCCGTTGCGCCAGGATTGCGAGACCTAAACGTATCCCTTGTGCTGCACCCTCACACCCCAAATATAGTTATTTGACCTATTTAATCTTTGAAGTTTAACAGTAAAATGGGCATAAATAAATCTCCTTAGCCGATCGACGAGGAAGACGAGGAAACTCCCTCAAAATTTCTTGTTACAGCCTAAATCCGTTTTTAGTCAAATGTTTGCCATGTATTCCGCTGTCGATTTCAGAAAATAACGAGCTCAAGCAAGGGTTAGTTTAAGGAAACTCAAATGTTATATATCTCAGAATTTTATGTATCCTATATTCATAAGCAACAATATTTTTTACGGAAAATGAATATTAAGAAAGATATTCAAGAATACCGATTTGAGGGCTGAGTCCTCATCTTCTTGAAATACAGAAAACAAGATGGATGTCTGGATGTTATTTTGACATAGGCTAGGAATCGTCAATATATTCAATATTATTTGTGTCATGGTAAAATTTTTAATACAGAAAACGTGTATATTTTGGTTTTGTACCATTAAAAAATAAAAAACGCTACTAAAGATGTTTAAGTATGACAAATAAAATGTTGGTCAACTTCTCCCTCCTGGTTAGCATAGATTGAACCCCTCAGTGAAATTCTATTTTCCCCATTATTCTTTTTGTATTTAAGGATAAAACTAGTCTCACACACACACTTTTTTTTTTTATTTATTTTTTAACGCTGAACCCGTGTGGCTAATTTTCTTCATTGGAAAGAGCATTGATTAGGCTGTAAAAAATGGCGAGGTGTCTGAGAGCTGAACGGTTACGGCCTTTGGGGATATGAGACGTTCAGGATAAAGAAAGGAGTGTGTTATTAATAGGCGAAGAAGGCATACTTATTGAGAATTTACTACGGGGGATTTGTAAACCTCCCGCTGAACGAGGGCACATGCCTTTGACAGCTATCTTTTGTTTCTATGTCTAAATGCATCCATATTTTAAATAATAAATTTCCGATACTTTAAATATAAATATTAACTATTCCTTATCTCTAAGCCTGGGGGTTGAGAACAGATATCCTAATCTGCTCAACCAATAGCGCAGGCCGGCAGANGCTCTCTAGGCAGGAGGCTTGGTAGGGCAAGCGTAGGAAGGAGGCCAACGGCCGGGATGACCACTTTTCTCTGGAAACTTGGCTGGGACTGTGAGCCTTTGTGTTGTGGACGAGGCGCCTCCACACTTCCCCTTTCTACGGCTATTCGACACAGCTCCTGAGGATCACGCCTCCAGGGCGAGCCATGATCCTGATGCTCTCTAGGCAGGAGGCTTGGTAGGGCAAGCGTAGGAAGGAGGCCAACGGCCGGGATGACCACTTTTCTCTGGAAACTTGGCTGGGACTGTGAGCCTTTGTGTTGTGGACGAGGCGCCTCCACACTTCCCCTTTCTACGGCTATTCGACACAGCTCCTGAGGATCACGCCTCCATATACAGGCCGCAGTCCTATTATCGGCCTCCAACAGTGAAAGGATCGGCTCGCCGGAAGTATGCGTCTTCTCAATCCTGACAAAACTCCTTTATCATTTCCCCACTGGAATAAGTGATAACATGCTGATAGTAAACAGGAATCCCTTCCCAAAACTTACAAGAGATTCCAATCAAATGTAATCTCTTTTACTTAATACTTTCATTTTATTGAATTCATCTTATGGATTTCACAATTTTTAGTTTTATTTTATTTTTATTTATAATTTGTTTTCATTATACATTTTTTTATTTTTGCCACCTTGGATTGACGGATTATGTTTTTTTTATACTTATAGGACTGTTACATATAAAATATTATTTCTATTCTAAGATGATTTTAGTTGGGGTTCGGTCAAGGTAGATCCAAAAAACACAAATTTAAAAAATGTATTTTATAATAAAGGATTATCTGCCGTTTCGGCTTACATTGTAAGCCATCTTCAGGGCTGTAGAAATACAATGTCATGAGAATACCATAATAATTGAAATTAGTATAATAGAGAATTATAATATAATGTGATATCAAGAGTATGAATGTAGAAAGCTATGTAAAACAATTTAAAGTTTATGAAAAACAATTTGAAAAAGAACCAATTTGAAAAAAACATGCAAACAAACAACTTATTGACAAGAAAAAAAAA
>KZ807185.1:274462-286982 GCA_000696205.2 Oncopeltus fasciatus | reverse complement strand
TATTATTAATTCATATTGTTCATTATAATTATTATATTAGTACATGTTTATTATATACTTTGAGAGCACATTGTAAGATGCACGCCGTGCAGTATGTGATTTCTAAATAAAGTGTTAAACAAAAAAAAAAAAAAAAAATGATTTCAGCTTGACGAGAATAGGCTTTGCAGAGGTTGACCGCTCACACTCACAGTTACATTCTTAAATATCTTCAGCAGTATGTAATTTCGTGAAATTTGAAAATTAAGGAACATAAATTAAAATTATGATGATAATTGTGCTAGAGTAATCCCACATTTCATTAATAGTTTGAATCGTACAGGGAACTAGAAAAAAAAAACTCTCTACCTCCCCTAGAGAAGTTTTTTTCTAGCTTCATGTACGATTCAAATAGAACAATATTCGAGGAAATTGGCATATTTTTTTGGCCACTCTCTAGACCCCTCCTCTATGAGCTAGATACCAAGAGACTATGGTATTTTAAAATTTTTATTTGAGTTTTGAGTTTGATACTTATATTTCCACTTTTCAACATTTGCTATTGTCCTTACTTAAAGAGTTGGCCATGAAAAGTGTATTTACCTTAAAAAGTACCCTTTAGAGTGTATTTACTTTAATTTGCTTTTAATTAAATACAAAAAATTACTTTATTAATTTGAATCACACAGGGAGCTAAAAAAAACAAACTCTCTATCTCAGCCGGGGATCGAACCCGGGTCCTCTATCAATCCGGGCGGGTGCGCTAACCAACTGCACCACCGAAGGAGCTGAGAATAATTTCTAGTTTCCCGCACTTCACTCCGAGTCTAACCACCAAGTATGACGAATATATCGTCTTGTAATTTATATTTACTTTAATTTTTGTTTACTTTTAATTATTAAATTTATTCTTCCTAATTTGTTGGCTTAATCAATACGTCTATATTTTAAAGCCAGGTAGGACACATTTAATAAAATGCTTAATAGTTGTCCATATTTTTAATAATTAAATTTCAATTTTTAGAACGTTCCTAGCAAACCTTCTCATTTGTTTCTCATAATTAACTGCATTTCCAATGTTTAGTTAGTGTTATTGGTTAGTTAGCGTTAGTATGCGTTTCAGTACAGTCATTCCATGTGTTTAGAGTTAAGAGGCACTTAAGATTAAAATAAATCTTCTAAGATTTAGTACACCAATAGGAATCCGCCCTCAATGGCTTTTATACCACTTTTTATTGTAAAAGATATTCATTCTTAGTTTGTCTTCAAATATTTATATATCTTATTCAGAGTAGCCGAAACAAACTTAATCGATAACATATAGCACGTTTAACAATAAGATTGCCTTCTTTTTTTTTTTTTTTTNATATAATTTGGAATAAGTTCCGGACTCGGAGCAACAATGACATTTTCATAATCGGACAGAAAGCTTATTAGGTTGTTTTGGTTCTATAATGCTGGAGTAGTAAAAAAAAAAATTCATTATTTTTTCGTGCTTGGCCATTAACTAAATATATAAGAGTTAATAAGATTTGAAGAGAAATGAATAATCACAAATTGTTTAGAAATAGAAAATTTTGTTTATCAGTAATGATTTCCTGTCAAAATCCTATGTGTTTCGTGTATCAAAAGAATCCAAAATACATTTGATGGAACGGTCAGGTTTGGAAATTATGGGTCATTGGATTGACACAATTTTATTTGCATAACCCGGCTTGTATTGGAAAAATCCTAGGTTTGTTGTAGCAAACATATGGAGGAATAAAGGAATACTGACACACTGAATAAGTGTAAAGACTGGAGAGCAAGCAAGTCTGTCAATGGTGTGGGTGAGATATCTACTGGGAGAAATCTACACCTGAGATCTAACTCCGGACAGCGTTGAAGATCGCAGCCCTTGATAGGAAATGCTCACGTGAACATCGCTCTGTTCAACATCGATCTGGACTTTAGTCAATATCTATCCCCAACCACTTCCCCACGGCCCGTTCTAATTAAAACCGTACACGAAGCTGAGAAGAACAGTTTCAAATTTCCCTGTCCAGGGAATCCAAATCCCCTCACGGCTCTAAATTTCTCATTTTTCACAAGACAGGTGTAGTAAACAATTGGAGTTTTTATCTAATATTTTAACCAATTTTAAATATGTGAATGAGTGGGTGTGTGTTTTTGTTTTTAAATCATTGGTGTATACTAAAAATAATAATGGATAACGTATAGATAAATCCCCATATATATATATAAGATACACCTATTAAGTTTACTCTAAATAACGATGAAGCCTCTATAATCTGCTTGTTCCTAAACGTCAGAGTGTTAGATTAGTATTAGGTTTTGTCCTTACGATATGGACAAATATAATTTGGAATAAGTTCCGGACTCGGAGCAACAATGACATTTTCATAATCGGACAGAAAGCTTATTAGGTTGTTTTGGTTCTATAATGCTGGAGTAGTAAAAAAAAAAATTCATTATTTTTTCGTGCTTGGCCATTAACTAAATATATAAGAGTTAATAAGATTTGAAGAGAAATGAATAATCACAAATTGTTTAGAAATAGAAAATTTTGTTTATCAGTAATGATTTCCTGTCAAAATCCTATGTGTTTCGTGTATCAAAAGAATCCAAAATACATTTGATGGAACGGTCAGGTTTGGAAATTATGGGTCATTGGATTGACACAATTTTATTTGCATAACCCGGCTTGTATTGGAAAAATCCTAGGTTTGTTGTAGCAAACATATGGAGGAATAAAGGAATACTGACACACTGAATAAGTGTAAAGACTGGAGAGCAAGCAAGTCTGTCAATGGTGTGGGTGAGATATCTACTGGGAGAAATCTACACCTGAGATCTAACTCCGGACAGCGTTGAAGATCGCAGCCCTTGATAGGAAATGCTCACGTGAACATCGCTCTGTTCAACATCGATCTGGACTTTAGTCAATATCTATCCCCAACCACTTCCCCACGGCCCGTTCTAATTAAAACCGTACACGAAGCTGAGAAGAACAGTTTCAAATTTCCCTGTCCAGGGAATCCAAATCCCCTCACGGCTCTAAATTTCTCATTTTTCACAAGACAGGTGTAGTAAACAATTGGAGTTTTTATCTAATATTTTAACCAATTTTAAATATGTGAATGAGTGGGTGTGTGTTTTTGTTTTTAAATCATTGGTGTATACTAAAAATAATAATGGATAACGTATAGATAAATCCCCATATATATATATAAGATACACCTATTAAGTTTACTCTAAATAACGATGAAGCCTCTATAATCTGCTTGTTCCTAAACGTCAGAGTGTTAGATTAGTATTAGGTTTTGTCCTTACGATATGGACAAATATAATTTGGAATAAGTTCCGGACTCGGAGCAACAATGACATTTTCATAATCGGACAGAAAGCTTATTAGGTTGTTTTGGTTCTATAATGCTGGAGTAGTAAAAAAAAAAATTCATTATTTTTTCGTGCTTGGCCATTAACTAAATATATAAGAGTTAATAAGATTTGAAGAGAAATGAATAATCACAAATTGTTTAGAAATAGAAAATTTTGTTTATCAGTAATGATTTCCTGTCAAAATCCTATGTGTTTCGTGTATCAAAAGAATCCAAAATACATTTGATGGAACGGTCAGGTTTGGAAATTATGGGTCATTGGATTGACACAATTTTATTTGCATAACCCGGCTTGTATTGGAAAAATCCTAGGTTTGTTGTAGCAAACATATGGAGGAATAAAGGAATACTGACACACTGAATAAGTGTAAAGACTGGAGAGCAAGCAAGTCTGTCAATGGTGTGGGTGAGATATCTACTGGGAGAAATCTACACCTGAGATCTAACTCCGGACAGCGTTGAAGATCGCAGCCCTTGATAGGAAATGCTCACGTGAACATCGCTCTGTTCAACATCGATCTGGACTTTAGTCAATATCTATCCCCAACCACTTCCCCACGGCCCGTTCTAATTAAAACCGTACACGAAGCTGAGAAGAACAGTTTCAAATTTCCCTGTCCAGGGAATCCAAATCCCCTCACGGCTCTAAATTTCTCATTTTTCACAAGACAGGTGTAGTAAACAATTGGAGTTTTTATCTAATATTTTAACCAATTTTAAATATGTGAATGAGTGGGTGTGTGTTTTTGTTTTTAAATCATTGGTGTATACTAAAAATAATAATGGATAACGTATAGATAAATCCCCAACACCAACTTATTTGTTCTGGCTGGAAAAGGCCAGGATCCGACATAAAATCGAGAAGGTTACCTATAAGCCGACAATGTAAACATTTATCAATAAAGGGTGTATATCTTTACCCATCGTTATCTACTAGGATAAATGTTCATTAAATGGCACTCTAATGATGATACATTACCATTTTCCAGGGAGGTGATTTCGGATTTCTCATCGGTCACTGGTAGCGCGGGGGACGGCAAATTATAGGGTTTGTGAGGATTTGTTGGATCGCGCCTTCCTTCAGAGGTGCTGTCAGTCTATGTGAGACAGGGAGCAGTGCCCTCAGGGGAGGTATTAGTGGCGGGCGTAAGTAGAGGTTCCGGGTTCGACTCCTGGCTACCTGTGTTACTTGATTTATGGAGTGGCACAATTGTCCGCCTTGGGGCAGAACATGTAAATCCAGCAGGTGCTTTCTAATGAATCTCCCAATCCTTCAACCCTTATTTATGTTATCTATTCAGTTATTAAAATTGTTTTTTTTTTTCTTCTGTTCTTTCTTTCGCTTTCGTTAAAAAAAGTACGCTGTAAAAAAATTGTCGGTCTTTGAATAATTCTTTATTATATTCCTTGTATATCTTTAGTGTTTTTTTATTATTTTATTTTGAACAAATTATTGAATGGTAAAATATTGCTCTTGGCACGAAACACACGTATTCATCCGTGTACTTCAGCTTTTATTTAAATGTAGAAAACTTAGTGCCACCCTAGTTGATGACGCATATCTAATTTTCTAATAGATGTTTTTTGTTGGGGTTCGGTCAAGGTAGACCCAAAAAGTACAAATTAAAAAAAAATGTATTTCTTAAAATTATCTGCCAACGTTTCGGCTTACATTTTAAGCCATCTTCAGGGCTATCATGTAGACCAGAGAGACGTCCGGTCCCTAAGTTCCCATTTGCATGACTGAGTGACTTTAGATTTTATGGTGTCTAGTCGTTAAAATTTCTCACAAAACCCATCATGAGAACAAGCTTAACACCTACATAGCTGTCAAGAACTTAAGTGTTCCCTGGGGATTTGCCCAAGGAAGATGGGGAATGGGAGGAGCGGTAGGGAAGAGGAGAGATTCATTCCACATCCATACGACCAATGTGTGTGTGACACTCTATCCAGCTTTCTATCTGAAGATTACTTATGTTGCTCATGCAGTACGATTCTCTTGTAGCGCCATAACCTGCTGAACAAGCTGCCATCTATATCAAAGAACCGAATCCCCCCACCCCCAGGAATATGTTCACAAGAGACCTTTGGCGTTTCCGACAATCGATTTCATGTCATACATCATGGTGATAAACATTGTTTCTATATTTGAAGTAATATATGCTACGGTACTGTAAAATTTTGGGTGTAACCACTATCATAATTTAAAAGAAATTTTGAAGCTTTTAAAATAATAAGAGCAATAAAGATAGAAAAAGAATATCAAAGTCAAGCTAATGGAGAAAATATATGATAAATAAACAGAGTGCTTGTGTAAACAAAGTAAATTTTCTGTAAGTCTGTACATTATTTTTGACAGACAGTAATTATTTAAAATTGTATTTAAATAAACAAAATGTATAATGTTCTCAATATAATATTCAAAAAGCGATAAATATTTCAAACCTTGGTGGGTATGTGTCTGCCAGTAAATTATGATTTTTTAATATATAATATTGATTTGGTTTAATTTACATACGTATTTTGAAATATTATTATATATNCCACGTAAATTTTAAACAATTAATGCGAGGGAATAGAATAAAAAATCTATCTGTCCCAGCCAGGACTCGAACCTGGATCTCCTGCTTTCCGGGCCGGTATGCTATCCATTGCACCACCGGGACGAGCTAGGTAACTTATTAAACTCCCAACACACTTGCGAGAGTCTAACCTACGGTAAAGACGAATACATCGTCTTATGCTCGAAGGAGCTTTGTCTTTGAACATTGTCTAGCCCTGATTACGAGGTCAGATCAAGCTTTTAATCCAAACATTGTGGTTAACATAAATACAATTAACCTCAACATAACTGAATCCAAGCATTGAAAATACTGACATTATAGATATAACAACATGTTGTTTCACACATAAAGTAAGTGTTTCTCGTCTCTAAAACTTGTAATTTGTTATCATATAATTTAATTACCTCAAAAATACTACTAGTTCATCAATCAAAATTACACTATAAGATTTATGGCACCTATGTTATACTCTTGTATGAAATGATTATGTATGCTGCATTCTTGAGCGAAAGTAAGGAGTTCAGAGTTTCTCTATGTGTGTGTGCATGTCTCGTGTATTTCTCGGATTCAAGTTAGGTTTGATAGTGTGGAAAAGCTATTTCTTCATGAAGAACAATTACACTATAAGATTTGTGGCACCTATGTTATACTCTTGTATGAAATGATTATGTATGCTGCATTCTTGAGCGAAAGTAAGGAGTTCAGAGTTTCTCTATGTGTGTGTGCATGTCTCGTGTATTTCTCGGATTCAAGTTAGGTTTGATAGTGTGGAAAAGCTATTTCTTCATGAAGAACAATTACACTATAAGATTTGTGGCACCTATGTTATACTCTTGTATGAAATGATTATGTATGCTGCATTCTTGAGCGAAAGTAAGGAGTTCAGAGTTTCTCTATGTGTGTGTGCATGTCTCGTGTATTTCTCGGATTCAAGTTAGGTTTGATAGTGTGGAAAAGCTATTTCTTCATGAAGAACAATTACACTATAAGATTTGTGGCACCTATGTTATACTCTTGTATGAAATGATTATGTATGCTGCATTCTTGAGCGAAAGTAAGGAGTTCAGAGTTTCTCTATGTGTGTGTGCATGTCTCGTGTATTTCTCGGATTCAAGTTAGGTTTGATAGTGTGGAAAAGCTATTTCTTCATGAAGAACAATTACACTATAAGATTTGTGGCACCTATGTTATACTCTTGTATGAAATGATTATGTATGCTGCATTCTTGAGCGAAAGTAAGGAGTTCAGAGTTTCTCTATGTGTGTGTGCATGTCTCGTGTATTTCTCGGATTCAAGTTAGGTTTGATAGTGTGGAAAAGCTATTTCTTCATGAAGAACAATTACACTATAAGATTTGTGGCACCTATGTTATACTCTTGTATGAAATGATTATGTATGCTGCATTCTTGAGCGAAAGTAAGGAGTTCAGAGTTTCTCTATGTGTGTGTGCATGTCTCGTGTATTTCTCGGATTCAAGTTAGGTTTGATAGTGTGGAAAAGCTATTTCTTCATGAAGAATAATTACACTATAAGATTTGTGGCACCTATGTTATACTCTTGTATGAAATGATTATGTATGCTGCATTCTTGAGCGAAAGTAAGGAGTTCAGAGTTTCTCTATGTGTGTGTGCAAGTCTCGTGTATTTCTCGGATTCAAGTTAGGTTTGATAGTGTGGCAAAGCTATTTCTTCGTGAAGAATAATTACACTATAAGATTTGTGGCACCTATTTAAACGTGTTGTTACTAAGTATGTTATACTCTTGCATTAAATGATGATGTCTGCTTCATTCTTGTGCGAATGTAAGGATTTTGAGTTTATGTGTGCGTGTCTCCTGCATTTTCGGATCCAAGTTCGGTTTGGCTCTGCGTCAAAGCTATTTGTTCCCCATTCCTCCCTGTAATACCTGCAAGCCTGGCACTTGGCATTCGCAACCCTTGACGTTCCTCCTCACACCCCTTGGGTTTAATTGTCCACGCATTAAACATTTTGATTATGTTAACTTATATTTATCCCAATTTATCTCCTTCGCAGTAACTTTTTTTAATTTTTTTTATTATTTAAGTGTTAGCCTCCCATTCAACCACTTAGGGTCATGTTGGGGTTGCCATCCCATTCTAAACATCCATTGCTCAGGAAAACCTTTTACTAATAAATAAAAGATTGTTCTGGGCGGGATTCGAATCCGCATTGCCAGGATAGCAAAACCGGAACGGATTCCATGAGGCCTGGCGCCCTGCAGTAACTTTATCAAGGGGTGTTGTCCTAAGGGTTATATCTGATGTCAATTAACTGCAATAATGCAATAATTTGGTTCTAAAATCCTGTGCTCTTACATTTTCTTTTCTACAGTAACTAATAAAATACTAAAGACTTGTTTTTTTTATTATTTATCTTTGTCATTCAACGATCCTTTTGTAAATAAAAGGTTGTACATAGAATAAGAAATGCCGAATTATACATGGCGTGCTAATACGTTCAAGATGATTTTTAGTTGAAATTAATTACTGAAATGAATCTTGGAATTGTTTATTTAGATCCTGTATTAGACTAATGATTATGGTACTCCTGTGTATGAATATACAGCTTTTCGGCCTTCATGTAGAATTGTTTATGGATAGTGAACTATTCAATATTATTTCGTCGTTTAAGTTTTCATTCATTAAATAGTATATTATGAGATTTAGATTAATGTAACCTATCTTATTTGTATTTATATTATACATAGAATTTTATTCCAAATGGATGAAATCTCTTATATTTTGTGATAAATTCCTTCATTTCTAACGGTACTGAAGAGAACAACGTGAAATTACATTTTTACATACTTGGTAGGAGAATCGAATATTAATTAGACTGGAATTATGAGAGGGCCATTAATGTATTTAATTGAATACATTTTACATTAAAGTGAGTGCATCTAAATCTCGGGTGAAAGGAAGAAGTTTCTCTTAAGATTACTTCCTTAAAAAAAAAAAGTCTAAGCTTAAACAAAGGCCGACTTCACTAACATTTTCTAATAATCGTATTTTACGTATGAAATATGGTATGCATACGTATGCATCGCATAATTAATGAAGTATCATATGTAGTAATGAATAAATTAAATAAAATTATTTCACTGTGGAGGAGGGTGAGTATAGAAAAAGACAAGGTGTATAAAAGTTAATATATAATATTAATGTTTTGGAAAAATGTATTTAAAAAACTTAATAGGTGTAAAATGCAATTTTTAACGTACTTGTTCTATAAAATTTTTGTGAGAGGCTCATAATTTGGAAAATATTTACAGAATTATTTTAGGGGGTTTAATGCTCTTCGACAATTGGCTCAACTCTTGGATTATAAGATCAAATTAGACTAGACTATTCTTGTTTTGTTAAACGTTTAATGAAACATGGGAAATCTGCTTAGATAACACAGCTTTTGCGTGACTTTATATATCAGCTCTAGCTCTTATCTACTAATATGTTCAAAATTTATCAGAACAGAAATTAGTGGATCAGCTGTTTATCATTTAAATGTCATGTTGGAGTTTAGGTTCATCATTAAAATATTATTTTACTGAAATGTTTTGTTACTTTTTACTACCTTAGCCTTATCTAATAAGGTAAATAATCTAAAGGGTTATTATGACTACCAATGAATGTAGAACTATCATACCTTCAATTATCCGTCTTCATTGGTTTCTGCAAACCATCTTCTGTAATTCAACGGCAGTTGAATACAGACAGTGATAGTGAACACATGTATTCGGCCACGAGGATGGACAATGTCCGAAAGCGCTCGCCAACAGAAGATGGTTTGCAGAAACCAATGAAGACGGATAATAAAAGGTATGATAGTAATTAGGTCCGGCATTTTTGACACTGGTGTGGGAAACTGCATTCAAATATTAGAGTTATCTATTTATGTATTCGGCTCATAAAAATATTTTGGTTATTTTAAGTGACATATATTTTCCGATACTGTTTATAATTTTACAAGTTTCTTCGTAAGGCCATTATGTTTCGCGAGGTTTCTGATGTAAAAGTTATTCTTCATAGGCTATAACCTGTGGGTCATTTAGAATAGATTAGATTTAGTTTATGAATTTAGATATGCACAGTAAAGTAAACTAAAAGCACAATTTATAATGACAGAGGAACCCTTTTATATTTAAGTGAAATATAATAAGGTAACCCTTTTTTCTATTCCAAGGACAAAAAATGGTTTATTTCTTTCTAACTTATTATAATGATAAGGATGTTGTCTACTTTCCTAGTATATTTGATCCTCTGATCATAGATGGAATCAATTGCTTTGTGTTAGGAAGGAGTCATTATTCAAGAAAAATATTATTACAATTAATTCCAATTGGATCTCCGATAGCGTATTAATTATGAAGCGAAATTGACCTCTAGATGGGCAGAGGCGTTTGCTCGATCCATTGACGTAATGAAGGCCGTCCTGGAAAAACAAGGGAAGCAGGAGGCTCTCCGGATACAGCAGCCGAGCGGAGGATGGAAGAAGCGGAGGGCTCGGTAGCCGTGGAAGGCTTCGCTCGCTGGCTCTCGGCGACACACAAAGACAGGGCCGGCATTGTCGGGCCGGATTCGACACGGTAGTCGCCGGAGAGGAAGGTACAATGACTAGGCGCTCTCGCCTACGAACCCCATTAGCCCCGCCCTCCCCCTCCAGACACCGCCAACAAAATAATTAACATCAAAGATGAAGCCCGGTCGTCGCGATGTTAAAGGCTCTTCTTAAATACTGGCCCCCCTCTGGGAGGTCGTTGATTGATTCCCAGCTACTCCTGGACCTTGGATCCAATCATTGTCTTCATCTTTAGTACACATCACATTATTTGCTCGAGGATCAATTGCTTACGCACTCCATAGTATTTTAATGCAGATACAGAAACAAAATCAATTAGTTGTGTTCATAAATGATATATTATGAATTGAATACTAGCAAATTCTAGGAACTGTCATACCTTCTATTATCCGTCTTCATTGGTTTCTGCAGACCATCTTCTGTTGGCGAGCGCTTTCGAACATTGTCCATCTTCGTGGCCGAATAAATGTGTTCACTGTCACTGTCTGTATTCAACTGTTTGAACTGAGTTGAATACAAACAGTGACAGTGAACACATGTATTCGGCCAAGAAGATGGACAATGTCCGAAAGCGCTCGCCAACAGAAGATGGTTTGCAGAAACCAATGAAGACGGATTATAGAAGGTATGATAGTTCTATATTCATTGGTAGTGAAAATAACCTTTTAAATTCTAGGAACTTAATAAGCTTGTTTATCGGTCTTACAGATTAATTTAAATTAACCATATTAAATAACCATTAGTTATTAAATAACCATATTTTTAAAGTTATAGAAAGAAAGATAAATACTTATTTTGTTTTCTTTGAATATACAAGTACATGTAAACAATGAGACTTATATACTGATTTCTGAATCACCAGATCAACCATTTGCTCCTTATATAGTGGAAAACTTAAAGATAATTTACCTCAACATTACTAAATAAAACACAAATAATTCATTGGCAATTGATAATAATACAATTATAATTATTGAATTTATTATTATTACATTTAGATTTTAAATCTTCATTGCTTATGTCAAACATCAACAACATTATCAACCCTAAAATTTTCGATCATATAATTTATGATATATTTATATTATCTTTAAAATTTCGCTTCTTCTTTGAAATACTATCATCTTTTCTAAATATGACATTTGCTCGAAGCACAATCGCTTACATACTCTATAGTAGTCTAATGTTGATACAAAATCAGTCAAATGTATTCATATAAAAAACTGGCTTGACTGGATGACGATGGTAGTTGGAGACTTGTTTTTATATATTGCTATTCACCTGCTCAATTTTAAATACATATAGAGATATGTATGCATCTAATGGAATCATTTAAATTTTAATAATATAATTTATTATGATCATAATGGTAATAAATTTAATCATCTTGACTGGCTGAAAAGAACTCATTTGACTTATATTTAAAAGCATTTCTGATCAAAATAAGGTTTTAACTTGGATTAAAAGTATTAATGAGTTACGGTAGTGATCTTACTAAAGATTTTACTTATTTTTATAGCCGTTGGTTAAATAACACATATTATTTAATTAAAATATCTCATTGGAATTATACGTCCTTAGTATTAAATGGAACGGAATTTAATTTAGGTACCCAAGTATTTCTGTGTATATTTCTCTAATTATAGTATTCATTTACTCGTTAAATTAGTGCTCATTTAATAATGATTAAATAAAATTAATTATTTAATAATTAAAAAATACCAATTAGAAAAATTGAAAGTTCATAATGGTTGGATTTATAGCGGTAGGAATGTTTTTTTAGTAAATAAACCATGTGTTTTTGCAAGTTATTAACGAAACAACCTGTGTATTGTAAATAAAGATTTAGGAGTCCTGCCATTGGGCAGCTTCTCCATCAAGCGAAGTACATGCTAAGTTCCTTTTTCAATTTTTAAAATTTATTTATTATTTTATTTATTTATATATATTTTTCTTATTTAGTTATTTATTTATTTATCTA
>KZ807185.1:259312-269933 GCA_000696205.2 Oncopeltus fasciatus | reverse complement strand
AAAAAAAAAGAGAACATAAATCTATTTCGAATTATGCTTTGAATTCTAAGATGTCGAAATATGCTTTTGTAAATACATATGTATCTCTTCACTAAAGTTTTTTTTTTTTTTAATGTTACATTATATTGAGTATATTTAAGCGGGATGTATATATCTAGTCAATTAAAATTTGGTCCCAGTGCTTAACCTGTTAGGTGATGTAAACTAGTTTCAAGGCTATCTGATAAAAATTTGAATATTTTTATCATAAATTTGAATACTGCTATAATTAAATAATGTTTTTTGCTTTTATATAAAATATACTAATTTTTAGCTTATAAAGTGAAAACGTTCATTATAAACATGATTTCATCCTAACAATAAACAATAAATTGCTATTTGTTTTGTTTCAGGTAATTGGCCAATCTTATCAGATTTCTTCACTTAGAAGCCCTTGGTAACTATATCTTTAGTTTTATGTTTATATTATTTTATTTTTTCTTTACAGGATGTAATAAATAGATATTTATTGAAGGAACCTTAGAAAATAAAAGATATTATTATTATTACTATTAGGGAAGTTATTTTATCAAAATACCTGTGTGTGTGGTGTCGCTTACTAAATTATTAGTTTATTGTATTCTGAGGGGAAAAAAATCTATCATAAATTAACTCTCTGCCATTGTATGAGTTGGCCCGAGCTGAAAAGGAGCGTAGGATTCTTGTTCTAAATTTCAACTTGTTCTAAAAAATGGTTTAATAATTCATTTTTTAATGAATAAAATATAAATTTAGTATAAAACATATATAAAGTTAATAATTGTGGGGGAAAGGAGTCAAGAGATGTCCTGACCGCTGTAGGAAGCTCATGAGCGTAAGAGAGTTCTAAACCTCACTCTCCTTTTTTACTTTTCAACCACTTAAATACACCATCACTTCACCTCGAAGTGTGAAACGTACCTTAAGTGGGAAAGTGGATTTCACGTAGAGGACATACGGACCAAACTTTAGTCCAATGGTTGTGGTGCTGGACGCCTCAGCCAAAAGTCCCAGGTTCATTACCTACAAGTCTTGTATTTCTGAGCGTCTATTACTATTGAACCAGAGGATTCCTTGTTCCTACCTTGCATTGCCTACAATTCTTGTATCATTGAGAAAAGAATTAGCCGTCCTGAACGATATGTACTCCTCTTGTGTGCCAAGTAAACACATCCATGGTTTGTGACACACCGCAGGTCCATTATAGTCTGTAGCGGGACTGATTCTGATTATGGTCCTGTCATGGCTCATGCATGATACGCTGCTCCTGAATGTCTGGCGTGACCTCGTTTGTGTGCATGATGTCTTTGGTTGCTTGGGTCATTACTTGGTCATGTACTGCTCTCCTTCTCCAAGTGAATGTAGGTGCTGTCCACACTTAATGTATTTTGAGTCAAGACTCTTTGGCTTTATTCATGTTTTAAAAACTAAGTTAGCTCCAATGATCTACTCAACTAATGATTCTGTTCAAGACATTCGTCAGAGCAGCGAAAAATACTTGGATTTTAATCTTCCACACATAGACTATCTGAAAGGTGGATTGGCCGTGACGTACTTTCTTGGCCAACGATCTCCACTGATGGCGACCGAGGTTCTTACTCTCAATCCGATGTGCGTGTCAGTGTGGAGAAAAAAAAACTGACACATTCCATCACAAGAATGGATTCCTAGTATTTGTATACATACTTTTGTCTTTGGATTTATTCTCTTACTAATATGCGATACAAATGGATTTTAACAGTTCAGTAAAAATAATTCTATGTAATAGTGGGATTTTATCGTTTAAACATCTTCAAGGTTGCATAAATATTAAATAAATTATCACTTTAATCCAGAATTCCAAGGTATGTTTAGTATTTTATTTAGTAAAACTAACTATTACAGTTATGTTAACTGGTTAACAATGAACAAATAAAAATATTTAAACTTTTTTTTTAATTTCATGAACTATATATATTTTTTTAAACTATACTCATCTAAAAGAAATGTGATCAGAAGTACTATGTTATTTAAAAAAAAAATATGTATCAGGGGCATATAAATAATTCGTACTGCATATATATACACAAATCATAAACCTTCTATAATGTACCGCGTAAGTCGAGAATAAACACATCCGTTACATGTTTCTTGCCTTGATTATTTATGGCCTGTATCATGACTGATACCCTCCTTCCCTTCTATCTTTTGGAGATTTTTTTTTTTTTTTTTACCTTCTGTTTTCGAAACAATAACATTCACTATAAAGGAGTGGTTAAACAAAAACCAGCAAAGAGGTTCTCTGTTCGTTCTGAAATTAAGACAAGCCTATGACGTCATAGTGGTGATAACTCTATTCGGTTTCCCACCTTTTTATTTTACTGCTGCTACAGTTTTCTCTACTAGTCTCTTCAAGAGCGATTACCTCCTTGCTGAAAGTAATGCGACGCCTATGATTGACTGATTTATTAGCCCCCTAATATCTGGACCAAGGTATCGACATGGCCCATCTGATGTATCCCTCTGTATCAATGTGACTTATTCAACTCTTTTGATTGATATCCCTTGAGGAAATAAAGCTATNGTGAAAATTTGGAAATCGACTCACTGTGTCTATTACTCTAAGATGATTTTAGTTGGGGTTCGGTCAAGGTAGATCCAAAAAACACAAATTTAAAAAATGTATTTTTTAATAAAGGATTATCTGCCAACGTTTCGGCTTACATTGTAAGCCATCTTCAGGGCTATCATGAAGATGAGAGAGGACGTCCTTAGGGACACTAAGTTCACATTTCCATGACTGGATCTCATCTTCATGATAGCCCTGAAGATGGTTTACAATGTAAGCCGAAAAGTTGGCAGATAATCCTTTATTAAAAAATACATTTTTTAAATTTGTGTTTTTGGATCTACCTTGACCGAATCCCAACTAAAATCATCTTAGAATAATGTCTACGGTCAACAAACTCTCCTTTTGAACATTTCATTAAATTGTATTTTTTGGATGAATCTCAACCGAACCCCAAAAAATTCTCTATTGATTATATCAAAGTGTTAAAAAACACTCATTTGAACTTGATGTATGTCTGGATTGACAGGAGCGAGTGCGCTACTTAGGCCCTAGATCCACCCTCAGACAGCGGCTGCGGGTGACAAGCTGGAGGTTGTTGTTCTCCAGAACATCGCCTACTTCCAGGAAGGTCCGACCGCTTTTTTACCATTCCATCCCGAGGCGCGGGGCTATCCTCCAGCCCGTTTACCTCGAATTGGGGTGTTAAAATAGAGATAATCTCTCTTGGAGTGATCGTTTCGCGGTAGAAGACTCCCTTCTTCCTTTTTTTCCCAGAGAGCCTCGTATTCCTTTTTCCCCTAGCCGGTCGCCTGAGGTAAGAGACTCCCGGTGTTTTTACAATTATCATTATTACGATGGATTACTGCGATCAGTTGAGCTCGGCAACAATTGTCCTCGGTTGGGAGGTTCAACTGCCACTGACGGCAAATAAAAAATGACAGACCGACACACACACCCACACACAAAAAGAATACTTCCTCAATAATCCAAAGTTATTTCTCTTTGAATAATAATTCACACTCGTTTTGGTTTTTGCGAGCTTGCAAATATATCCTTAGAAACTTCGATGGGTTTTCATGACCCATGGACCACATATGAATAAATTAGTATTGAATGAATACGTAACAAGTTTTAGCAAAGACCTTTGATTTTTGTTGAGCTGTGCAATTTCGCTTGCATCAAAGTAATAATAAATATCCCTTTCGCAGGTACTACTAAACTTTTCCTTTCTTCACTTGTTATTTCAATATTTATATTCAGTGGTCGTTAAGGTTACCATATGGTACCTTGTCTGTAAGGTCCAAACTAATACGAATTTTACTCTTGTTTCTATAGAAACGGTATAAACACCAAATATGCACTAGATTTTATATATTCTCAAATATGGTATAAGCCGTACAAATTCTCTGGTGCTCAGTATATTTTTAAAAAATACGTATTAGTGCCTAACCTGTTTATATTATATTAATTTTCGTTGCTTATTTGTTATTCGAGTCATGAAACATGAATATCTTCAATTGCAGTTATGACAATTAGTTATAATTTTATTTTATTCTAAAGATCTTTTTATGATGGATAAAATAATAATAAAGATAAATATATTAATTCGTTTTTATTTAAATTATACATGTATGAATTTCAAGCATTAATGCTTTTTTTTCAATTCATTTTTTTAAATATCAATAATTGCTACATGTATATAAATTGTAAAAAGATTGTTTCTATTATGCAAATGATAAATTATGCTATACCACAATCAAAATTATGATACACTTTGAAGCTACCAAATGCCTAATCATTATAACAGAAATTCGTCTTATTTTTCCCCAATAAATATTTCTAATAGGTTTAAAAAACATCAAAGTTATAAAAGAATCTTGATTTTGTGTTCTACATAAAACTTGATTCTAAGGCTATTTATATATTTTGAGTCACTGTGTCACAACATACATGTTTGTATTTGTTTGTTTTTATTTGCATATTTTGCTTTTATTTTCAGTACTCATTTTAAATCTCTACAGTGCTTCTAAAATAAGATTCACTGTATCCTGTCTTCTAAAGGTTTATTATAAATAATTTTCTTTCACTTTATTTTTCTTTTAATGATTGATTTAGACACGCTCTATAACCTAAATAATCATACATAATTGTTGTTACCTAAATATTACTTTTTATGAGGTGGCAACGACCGGTAGGGATTGAAATAACAGTTACTTTCATTGGTTCAAGAAATAAATAAATTAGACAAACTGCTGATCTGGAAGGGGGATAATGGTTTTCGATCATGTTAATTTTTTAACATGAATGCCGTCCAAAAGTTTTAAGCGCATTTTATTTTTGGCTACCAGGTTATGTTTATGAGGCCATTTCACAGTGAAAAGAACACCAATAAGAGTGATACAAACAAATTTTCTTGTAGTAGGGGTTTTTTAAAACTTCTAAATATATCCTTTCAGATAAAATTTTAATTTGATGATGACAAGTACAGATTTTGGAATTTAAATTCTTATGACACTTTTTTATTTAACAATTTTAAATCCACACCGGTGCCAAGAGGCACCAATAGCAGATGGTGAATAGGATGTACATTGAAAAACATGTGCTTTTCTTGTTTAATATCCCAATTCATTATTCATTCAAGATCAAGTCATTATAGAGCTGTGGAAAATAACGGAAGTCTAACAGTTTATTTCACTTCTAATAATTTTTGGTTAAAACGAGAACATGTCCTCAATAAACATCGGAATATGACGAAGACTATCAATTTCATTTCAACTTTTTTTTTACTTTCAGTTTAAATGGAAACAAATATTCATGGAACTGAGATGTATTAAGTTTGCCATAAACTTCCTATAAGTTTTGCTTATTTCGTATTCTGTTAAAAGTAAAACATGTCGTCATAGAGTTGTGACATATTATGAAAATTAAAAATATTTTTAATACCCCTCTAAGGCCCCCTTAAAAGATAATGATTTTCCAGGTAAATCGAGTTGAGCTTTTCCTGCAGTTGATAGGTCGGGTGGCTTATGTCAATAAGCTTGCCGTCTACTTGGCTAGAGCCGGTAGGCGTTGGTGGGGCCAAGAGGTAAGTCGTGTTTACCTTCGCCTGGAATACCCCGTCCCACGTGTGGTCTCCACACAATAGGGACTTAGTGCTCCCAACCCCAGTGGTGCTTTCCGCCTACCAGATCTTCAATGGGGTGTTAGTTCTGGGGCAGTGCGCACTCTTCCCCCCCCCCCCCCCACCATGAAACAGGGGATTCCATCTAGGCTCATCTAGGCCAGTCCCTACCTGCACGTATCCATGTGAAAGTAAGACAGGAGAAGGTACTTAACCCTCGCTCAGAAACAAAATCAAAAGAAAAGAAGCGGGGCAAATTATTCCAATGATGTTAATTTTCTTACACATTTAAAAATCTCTTTTAATATGCATATTCCATAATAGTAGTATTTATAAAAATAAAAAAAAATCTATTAGAACAAAACCTTTACATTTTATCGTATTTATAAAGCTAAATGTCTGTAACATATAATGTGGAAATCGGAAGCCAAACTGAAAAGAGAGGAATTGAGAGTTGTCAAATATGTGTTTTTTGATGATGTGCTGTGTCGAAGTTACAATGATTTTTTTTTTTATTTAACTTTTATTTATTTATTACATTCTGTTAATTTAAAACATTTTGTAATTTGATCACCACAATGCATTTAAAAAAATGACATTCAATATCAATCACATGAGGAGAGAAGGTGACCAATGACACCACTCTCCAATTATTTACAGATTATGTCCTCAGGAGGTCACGGGGCCATCTTCGTTTGAGTCGACTCCCCGTCGTAGGGGTTGGAGTTGGAAGACATGGTCTGTGCTAGTGGATTAGGATGGTATGGAAGTTTACTTGATTAGTATTGTAGGCCAATAAGTGTCAACTTCGTTCTTGATTAAGTCATTTTCAGAAATGTAGACTAAGTCGGAGTCCGCTTATTCATAAACCAAACTTTGTTGGGTAGAGGAGCCTGTCGACACCACACTCTGTTAATTTAGGCATTAAGGCCCAGGAGGTCACGAGGCCATCTTCGTTTTAGTCGTCGGGGTGGATCATAGGGGTTGGATTCCGATGACAGGGATTGGGCATATGGATTAGGGTGAAATTGGAACAATGATCAATAAGATTTATTTTCAAATCTGCAATCACATCTTTAGAGTTGGGGATTGCCACAGAATGGGTGTAAATGAGGGGCTAGAGTTTCTGTATTGCTCAAAGCTGGACACTTCCGCGATCTAAAACGTCTGTAAGCTCTCTCGAACCAATAAGTAAAGTGTTATTGTTCGCTTTGTTGAGAAGCTTTTGAGATTACATTTTAAAGAAATCCTTTCTTTAAATATTCGCGTATTTTCTTAATAGCTTGTGAAATACTATTTCAATCAATCTGAAAATTCTTTTATTTGATTCAGAGAATAAAAATTTCGTAAAATGATAGCCTATTCAACCCTTTTGTAAGCATTTATTTATTATTATTTTTTTCTTGTGTTTCAATTGAAAATATAGTATAATACGTATAATTTTAACTAATTATTAATTTAACTTAGTTTTCCTATAGTCTTTTATTTGTCTTTAACGAGCAATATTAATTTAATGAATTTGTAGATTACAGTCTAGTGGATTCGAATAGGTTTTCTATACTTTGCAGTGTCTTTATAATTAATTAACACAAGAATTTAGTTTAGGCATTAGGGTTTGTTTTCAAATAATGGATAGGATGTATTCGTTGCGCTTAAAACGAAAAGAAATTCAATCTGTAATAAGTTGGACAATTGGAAGGAAATAAAACCTTTCTGAGTAACTAAATTATTACAGTTATTTATTTATTTTTCATTTGTTTTCGCATGTCAACCATGGTGGTCATTAACGCCAACCAGCTCGCTTTGTATCATACAATTTTTGAGTCTTTCAAATTATTTGATTTTTGAACAATTTTATTAGTTATTTCTGTTGACTGATCGTATAGACGAGTGGGCTATCCACACTTGGTGGTGATTGACTTATTGCAGACAATTCCTTATTCCACTGTCAACTTCCCTTATTATTATGGAGAACCTGTAGCTTACCCTTTCTCGTGTTTTATTCTGGATGACATGTTCCTTATTTAAAACAAAGCGATATTTCTTTGAAAATAAAGCTGAAGGTATATCACTTATTTATATAATTTTGAGCTTAATAATTTAGCAAAGTAATTAGGTTTAAAATGGGATAAGAATTTTCTTTAAAATATACTCACTAAATTCTACATATAGGCCGTTTATTTCAAACTGGTGAATTAATTAATTTTTTGGTTGAAATCAAATGTGGGGGGGGGGGGGAGTAGAGAAAGACCAAATCTCTAATATTTATATTAGAGATTAGATGTTATTTATAATACTTTCGTTTTGATTTTAGTTATGGAGAAGTTAGTGGAACAGAATTGGTTCAAAATCTAAGTTTCTGAAATTTTTGTTCAATAGATTGTACAAAAACGTTTATTAAGAATAATATTTAGGAGTATAACTACGATGGCTAAGTAATTCCTCAATTCTTCCTTCTCAATAAGTATAGACCTTTATTTTCACTCTCATTCTCTCATCGCTTTATTGTTCGGCTCGTAAGATATAATCCGTCATTTACTTTATTTGATGCACATCTCATTAGATCGTGGGAGATCTGCTTACTTGACGCAGCTCCTGCGTTATTTAATCCATCTCTCTCTGTTTTATTTGTGATTTAAAAGAAAAAATTAATAAAATAAGAGAATATAATAAATAAATAGGACTCTGGCTTCGCGGACTCTCCTTCAGGCGATATTTCGTTCCCAGGAATGTCCTGGCGAGATTATGGAGGACCTGGGCTCGAGGCTTATCTCTGCGACAGGCGGGCATTAAAGCTTTCACCCCCTCTCTGGGGGCGGCGCTCAGATTTTTAGGCGGATGACATGTTATCAGGCACGTGGCAGGGCTCTCCTTATCAGAGCGAGCCACACTCCTCTGTCGGAGGCTGCCGGCTTTTGGGGGAGGCAGGAACGCACTGGGGCCTGCTAGTTTTGCTTCATGAGTAACTAGTGCTCCCTCCGCCCAATGAATAGCTTACTGATTTTTGTTGGCTGCTTGATAAGGTGCATAAATAAAAAGAAGAAAAAAAGGCATCTTACCCTTATCAAGGGTGGATTGTGCCAGTCATAACTATTTATGTGTTCCCCTATGGCTTGTAATAAATATCATAGGAATATATCAAGAATATTGTTTCGAATAAGTTGATTAGAAACGGATTATAATGCAAATGAATAATTTTAACTCATAGTTATCATAGTTAATATGTGACTTTTACCTTCGACTCTCTCTTTAAAGCACAGTAAACGAAAAAGTTGGGCTTAGAGAAATAAATTATATATAGGAGGCCCTTAAATGTAGCCAGGTTTTAAGAATAACCGTTTGAAATTTAAAATTTGTTGAAGGCAACTAAATAGTAAAAGGGTGCGTCCCTTTTATTAATGTTAAACAATCGAGTATTTTTATTTGTAANTATATATATATAAATTATCATGTTTCTATTATTTTGTAATAGGCATAACTATAAAAGGTGTGAATCATGGTTATGAGAGGAAACTAATGTTCACCGTACAGAAATGCTTAAAAAGTGATTATAGACAACAATATAATTATATAAAAACGGTAATTAACTATATAACTGGTATAACATTGGTATAACTGGTATAAATTATTGGTATAACTGTTATAACTGATCATTGGTATAAACCAAAATAGTTTACGGTAATTAACTATTAACGGTGTGTTACTATATAGAAATGGATTAAGTACAGTAAAAAATTTGAATGTGGGAAAAAGCTATGATTAAAATAAGTCTCACGCAATTTTGCTGGTTTTTGGAGATTCATGATAAGGTTATAACCTATCTAAATTATGCTTAAATAAGGTTAGAATCTCCACTTTAATTTTATACCTACCTCAAAGCTCTTATGCTAGGAGTAGCGTGATGGACTTCCATGTTTCCCATATTTACCAATATTTTGGGATCACAATGGAGATTTTGAAAATTTTGCTTGACACACATTTAATATACTCGTAGAAATTAGTTTTAAACTGATTAAAAAGCTATTCTAGATAATTTTTTTCTGATTTCTCCCCGTAGGGTACATCGCTTTTCGAAACATCTATAACATCTCAAAAAAATAACTTTTTATATTTTTGTATTAATAAATACATCTTAAATTTTATTCTGTTTTAGTTGAAAGATGAGATAGACATGACACGTAATTCTGCTTTCCGACGTATATTTGAGCGTATATTTATGTTATTTTATCTTTTCTTTTTAGCCAATAACTTCTGATATTTAAAAATTTAAATAGGGGACGTAAGACATTCTCCACAAAGGAATTTTTATTAGGATATTTTATAATAGAGAAAAAATTGTACTGCCTCGACACAGGATACGGATTAATTTCAATAGACCAAAGACTGTTTTAATTTTAATTTTATCTTAATTAAATTTATAGAAAAACGTCACTGGCTAGTACTGCGCTATGGCAATGCCCGCCTTTTTTTTTTCTGGCATTTATTGTTATTCAGTGGTGCATCACCGCAAAATCAAAGCAAGGCCGCACTCAGAAGTGAATGCAACCCAGGATTGCCCCACCTGCTATTTTCCAGGCTGAAGGATTATTGTAGCCACGATTCTGCCTGAATGTGTTCGAGAGGAAATCGCTGTAAGAGATTGTTCAGCCCAAAGAAATCTTTTTGCCACTCAAGCCTCCTTCTTATTATCATACTTTCTATTATCCGTCTTCATTGGTTTCTGCAAACCATCTTCTGTTGGCGAGCGCTTTGGGACATTGTCCATCTTCGTGACCGAATACATGTGTTCACTGTCACTGTCTATATTCAACAACAGTTGAGTACAGACAGTGACAGTGAACACATATATTCGGCCACGAGGATGGACAATGTCCGAAAGCGCTCGCCAACAGAAGATGGTTTGCAGAAACCAATGAAGACGGATAATAGAA